>BMAT01002623.1:210101-228033 GCA_019649035.1 Elysia marginata | reverse complement strand
GCAATCAAATGTTTAAAATAGAAGCACATATGGCAAGCACTGATCATGGCTATAAAGTTGAATTAAATGGCAAGGCATAGTTATCAGTATTGCAGTTATTCAGAACAAAACTATTAACAGAAGATTGAAAGAACAATTAAAAAAAAACAACAAACAAGCAAAACCCAAAGACATGCTCTGCAAATATTAATACCTAGAACACAATCTCCCAATGCTGAATTGGCCGCCCCCCACCCAATTTTATCTTGCTCCATCTCTTTATTCTACATGAGATAGGATAAGATAATACTGAGCAGACAATCTAGATACATTGAGACAACTTTAAACGCACCAAAAAGCACAACTTTTCCTATGTACATAGATGTACATGTACAACTAACAAGAGGCACAGCAAAACTTCACCCATGGACTAGACTTTTTCAAGGAGACAACAAAGCTTTTGAATTTGATGGCCAAAATAAATATAAAAAATGCATGACGTATATGACTCATAGTAATTCCTACTGTAACAAAAAACAGGGAGGAAGTCACTCTTATCTCAGCAAACGCTAAGCAATCTAAACAAAGAAAGGTGAAAATCTCTGCTCCTGCCAGGCCGGATGAGTCCTAGTACTGCCCATAAGGTAGAACTTGACCAACTGGACCTGCCAACGACCCTGCCAAGGTTCACTCTAGTTAATCTCCAGAAACTTGGAATATAATGTAAGAAAACCACCCACGATTGCTGACCATCATTGAAACACCTACTGAAGTGAAAGCTGTTCAATCTTAGAAACTGTAGTCAGTTGGTTAGAAACCTACATCGGCGATGCACTCAGGATAAAGTTAAAAACAACCACGAAAAAAAGAAAACTAAATAAAAAAAATAATTACAAGACAGTATTACGGTATTCAAATCATCTACAGAATGGGTTCTGGCCTCCAGAAAAGAAAAAAAAAATCAACATAAAACGCCAACACATGTCAAAAACTTGTAGTACTTTGTATGTTCAAAGCCTGTTTTGGTCATCGATTAGAAGTAAAACATGCTTAAATGACTCACCATGAATTGATCTACTCATGTCATTAAGTTTATTTTTACTTTTACCTGTGAAGTCCGCCTTCCACAATGTTTGCAGTGCCGTAATGCCACACCTTAAGACTAACAGCGAATGGAGGACAAAATTAAAGTAAAAAAAAAAAAAGATTAGTGGAGTCCATTTAAACGAATTATGGCAACTCAAATCTAGTTTAGGATCACAACTGGTAGTTTTTCTGTCTCATGTATCCTTTGATTCACATTTCTGATTCAGTGGAACCCCTCTGAAATAAAGGGTTTAGTAATTTAACCCCTGAACGAAGACCCGTTTTTACAAATGTGTTTGCAGGTCTTTAGTCATGGGTTCCACCATAGTTCAAACTAAATTAACTATACCCACTGACTTTGACTTGGACAGACTGCGCTGGTACGGTATTCAGTAAAGTGTGCTTACATATGAAGACCTGAATTAGTTCGTCTTAAGAAACTCTTCCAATGACTGACGGTCAATGTATATATCCTTTTTTTTGTTAAACAATTTTTTTTTGTACACGCATCTTTTGTGTTTTTTTTTTTTTTCTGTTTGTTCGGATTGATAATGGACTATGTTTTGTACAAAATCGCAAATAATTATTGTTTCAGCTCTATTTGTGTAAATAGACAGACTATTGTAAAGTGCTTCAAGCCTACATGTAGGAAGAGGCGCTAGAAAATAGCTTCATTATTATTATAAATACAACTTATTTAACCTCAAAAACTAATTTCGTCCTTAAAATCAATTTGATATCAAGCATTATACAAAGACAAGCATTGATTGAGTGAGAGTAAAAATATTTGGGTGCGTTTGGCAAGAGCTACCGGCTGCTCAGATCCCATTTCTGTTAAGGATGAAAACAAAAAGCGTCCAAAACACATCACCTTGAAAATCAAAATGAAGGAAAAAAAATTTAAAGAATGCTATCATCTAATAATCTACATAAAAAAAAATTTTAACACACATACACTGTATAGCCTAAACGGCAAGAAGAAAATAATGGCTATAATGAGTACATAGAGCAGACTATGAGAATCATCTGCGATGGCGATTCAGATCATAACAATAATGGCAAGAACTAAATGCACATAAAACCAGCCAAATGTGACAACCACACAACTTTTTTGTTCACATAGAAGAAATTGAATGCATAGTGACTAAATGCGAAGCACCAAGACACTTTGAGGAACGATATGTACACAATATATATGTACAAATATAAGCATTATATATATATCAATCATATCAAAAAAGCTTAACACAAGCTTTTGAAATAAAGAAAAAAAACAAACAATGCATGCTTGATCATTCAACTCACCCAGATCTGTGAAGTCACTCACGTCTACAAAATAATTGTTTGGTCATACTCATCTGTGCCTTTTTCAGGGACTCTTGGGATATTAAAGTGTCTAACCCCAATCTAAAATAATCAGTAGTTGTGACACAAAATTGCTCAAAGCTTGTTTCTAAATTTCATCAAAGACTAACAAAAAAAAAACAAAAAACAAAAAAAAAAGTATCAATTCTACATGATGAGTTTTTGCAAAATTTACAAACACACATTATACATAGCTCTGCAATGTTTTGAAAAGCTCCTTTTTGTTAGCCTTTCCCTTCTTTTTGAAAAGTCTCTCTCTCTCTCTCTCAACGGCTGACATCAAAAACTATAATTTATTTTTTAGTGCTGGTCAAGGGATTAACATACCAAAAGAACAGCCTAGGAAAACTACAGGTATCTTCAGTTGCTGATTTTCAATTAGAAATTTTACAGTTTTTAAAGCAAAATATATATCCCACACCCCTCTTTCAAATCACAAAGAACAGTTTAAGAAAGAAAGCGCCTGAATTAGTTTCCGTAGTTTCATAGCTTTTGATGTTTCAAAATCTTGAAGAATTGACAAGAAAAGTTGAAAGTTGATATTTTGACACCAAATTGTTGTGTGACGTGCCGCTCTTGCCCCTAACTTAAGTAATCTGTGCAACAAAAACTTGAGCTGGAAGTTTTTAAAAAGCTCAATTTTGAAACTTAGACCATGTTTGCAAAATCAGCAAAAACATTCCCATTATTTTATCTCTCATCTTTTTTTTAAAAAACTAAGATTGTTTCTTTTTCACTGTTTTAATTCACTATCTTAATAAAACAACAACAACAACAACAAATGAAGTAAGATCCCTTCTCCACTTAGAAAAAGCCAGTTCTTGAATACAAAAACAACAAAACAACCAAAGATCTCTCATTCCACTATATCTTTATACAAAAATACTAACCAAGCGAGCTTTGCTCCCTCTCTTAATTATATCAAAATCTAAGTAATTGCATTTACGTTAAAATAAATAGATAGACAAACATATACACATTTTTAAAATTAAATTGTCATACCCTTTTATATATGCCAAAACTTCTAGGATATCTTAGAAACCAGTAAAAAAAAAAAGAAACAAAAACAATGCTAAAAGAAGGCATTAGTTTCAGAAAGAAAAGAACTTTCGACCTAAAACAAGTCGGAAAATTCTGAGAAACAGGTTATAGTTGAAAAGTCACTCCTCATATCTCCAAAAAAAAATGTGTTGACTAGCACTGATGGGGAATGAAAAATTTCACATCATATAAAAAGTAAATAAGATCACATAATAATTTCTTCCATTTTGCTTAACAGCATGCTGGCAAGAGGAATAAAAGGGGAAGTTTTCAGTAGGTAGACAAATGTCATTGAAGGAATCCTTCCATTTTTGGCAACGGATTGATTTTTCAAGCTAAATACTGAACAAAATACTTCTAATGTATGGTACAAAATGAAAAAAAAAGAAAAAATTATTTATCAAAATACATTGTAAATATCAGTAAACTTATACACTTGAAGTTGAAATACCCGTAATATTAATTTTTTTTATCTAGAAATGATACACAAAAGATAAGAAAAGAAGGTAAAAAATATCCATTAAAGCTATAAAACCACTAAGCAAAATTAGATCGCCAACTGGGCCAATATACTGAATCTAAATATGGATGCATAAGAAGGAAAAAAAAAGATTGCCTTAAAGCTGTGAAGATAAAATCATGACTGCAAAAGCAAAACCTACACACAGCAAAAGAAAAAACAAAAAACTTTGAATTTTTTGCATTAATTCAGATCCAATCAAGAAGTTAAATTCTTTCTTAACCAAAGGTTGCGGAAAAAAAAAGATAAGGTCTGATACATAGGCAGAGAAAAACTGTATGCTATAGGGAATGAGATTTCAACAAGAGTAGCGGAACTTTCTTGATGTTTCTCCGAGTGAGATTTAATCATTAAGGCTAGCGCATGCCAATTTACGTTCTAGCGTATTTTTAAAAACATATTTTAAAGACAATATTATGGGAAAAGTAAATGGGATTTCCCGCTACCTTATGAAAACAATCTTTCAAAATTTATGTGACAGATTTATTTTGACGATGAACCTTTTATTTAGCTCTAAAGTTTTTACATTCTAGATGTGAAATCGTTTATAAAAGTAAGAAACTTACCAATATAAGACCCTAAAATCTAGGTCTAGATTACAATAACCACTATAGTATTTTGTGATGTTGTCTTCTACAAAAGGGACGTTTTTCCCTTGTTTTACCTCTTATCTCATTCCCTATAGAAATGTAAATTGATCTCTCAAGCTTTTAAATCTATACCCCTACAAAATTTATCATTAATCCTATTCAGCTGGCCTTTAATCTCACTGTTGCTATCAGTAGAACAGAGTTTAATTGGTAGTGTTATAAAAAAAAATACAATATCGGTAAAGGAAAAAAAATGTTTTAAAAATATTATTGAAGAGAAAAACAAACCAGACAACCAGTATTGGTACAACACCTTTCCAGCTAAATATACAATAGAGCCAGATCAGCTGTAAAAACCACCTTGGAAATTTATCATAACATACCACATAAATTTTTAAACCTCTATGTATCCATGTAAAGGATTTTGACAAAATCACAATAAAAGTTAAACCTCTATATATGCTAAGGATTTTGACAAAATCACAATTGAATAATTGTGATATGCATTATAACCCCGTTATATTCTTTAGAATACTCTCTTGCATCAACCAGCTCTGAATTAACCCTTTACTTTTCCTGTAAATCATACCAAGATAACTATTAAAATCAACTACAAACGCATGGAGATTTCTGTATAAACATAAAAAGAAAATCTGACAGGATTCTGACAAATTAAGCATACAAATTTATATCATTTTTAAAAATCAACAATACACCTACTTTTTTATACAGCTTTAAATTCTCTTTTGTAATTTAGTAAAATTTACTAAATGAAAAAATCTGATGAAAAAGTCAAAAGACCAAAATTGAAGCTCAAAATGAATTTTTAAGCAAAATAGGGAAAAAATGTTTAACAGGAAGAAATCTGACTTTCTCTTCCCTACTTAAAGGGGCATAAGTAGCAGAATGACAGTACAAAGGATTATCACTCTTTAACATCTCAATTGAAACATAAATGATTTCTTCCTCTGATGGTGTAATGAAAGCCTCATGGTTGGAAAAAGAAAACATCTATGGTATAATAAATTTAATCAAAGAATATCTTAATATCTGTAAATGAATACATGTAGCTTCCGCAGCCAAGCTCTTAAACTGTCAACTTTGTTCTATGAAATAAATTTCTTGAGTGTCTTGTAAAAAAGACAAACTGACAAAACTTGAGTTATTACTGTTTAAAATCTAACATTAAACAGTAAAACACTGTTACAAATGTTTTTCAAATAGTGAAATCTGTGGCCTTATGGTTTGTTTTTTTTTTCTCACAGACTTGGACTTGAGTATTGGGAATAGTTTTCGGAAAAGAACAGAACAGAACTGAAATCATTACTTAGAAGGTCTTGATGAATCAAGCAACCCTGGAATTCTGATAGCCAATTCACATGTGAAAATGTCTCTAGATTTAGATCTAGATCTAGGCCAGTATTTTATACTTGTGTCGTGGGCTTCTTAAATAACTTAACTAATAAAGTTCACCATTTCAATCCCGAACAGTAAATTAAGCGTTTCACAAACCACACAACCATGTGATAATAGTTTTAGTCTTATCTAGATCTAACACAGGCCAACGATAAAAGCTAAACTTTCTAGGATAAGTCAAACCTCCGATGATTAGTGCTGAAGCTATTAATGCATATTGCATTAGTTAAGCTAGATCAATTTATTCCACTTTTATATAGTTGTTACTATGTCAAATATGGAACTTTCACTTCAAATCTGTAAACTTGCTGCAAGTAGCAAGAGGTATGAAAATCCATGTATGCAAGTGGTGCAAAATCCTGGAGGGACAGATTAATTAGTCTTCAATATGCAAACATGAATAGTAATTATTTTGAGGACTCAAAACTGTTCATAACAGAAATTGAGGTGACCTGACCATCATGAAAATCAATTATTTCTAAAAATATATATTTTATATATATACATGTGGTATCATTCCGCGTTCACATAGCTTTCTTGAAGCAGTATCCTAAAAAGGACCTATTTGTCTATGCCCACAGTACCTGCTTTATAACAGTAAAAAAAAAAAAGGTATTTGAACAGTATATTGTATTTTGATATGTTCTCCTGTGAAAGTCAAGTAGATTACTATATATCCATGTGCAACAACAGCAATAACACAATCTTCATTTCCAAAAAGCACTGCAAGTGCTACATAACAGAACACTAGATTAAAAAAAAAAACAAAAAAAACCAACTTTGCGCCATCAAAAGAAAATGACATACAATATCTGCACTCAAGCAAGAAAAACCTGTACCTGAACACTATACATATTCATCGTCACAAATGATAATAAAAATGAGGCCGAAAACGACTTTAGAATTCACTTTTAAAGATTTCACAGAAACGTTATACCAATTTAGTCAATTTGGTTTGAAAAAAAAAAAGCAAATTATTGTCCAAGAAAAGTAGAGCAGTGACAAATTATTTAGAGCTGCATTCAGCNAAAAAAAAAAAAAAAAAAAAAAGAAAAAAAGAAAGAAAAAAATATTTTTTAAACTGGAAAATATGAAAAAAAAAAAAAGTAACATGGCAAAAATAAGATCTGCTGGAAGGAAAAAAAAAACAAATGGTGAGAAAGACTAGATTCTTCAATTTTCAAGTTATGATACATTGCACATCACAAACAGTATCAGTATAAACAATGCGAAAAATGCCACTCTGTAAAAGCACAGATCCATTCAATGAAAACCACTCAGGTAAGGGTGAAAAGCTAAAGTGAAAAGAAACTTCGCTATTTTACATTACATTACAGTACATAGCCAGCTTAAACTTCTCACACATCAGAGTTGCACATCTATACAAGTATATATATACACAAAATTCACATATTAAGTCTGAAATTGAAGACTAGATTAAAAGGGACCTGAAATGGCCAACTCCATCCTCAATCTAAACTGGCAATTACACCAATAGCCAACCTTCCAGGCATCCTGAGCATTAGGAAAACAGGCGAAGAAAATGATAAAGATGCATCCATATATAAGGCTTGTTTTTCTTATTTTTTTTTTTTAGGACACAAAGAGTCCCATCTCCAAACAGAGTGACGCACTGCGCTAATTTTGATCTACAAATGAAACAAAAACCAAAAACAATGGAATAACAGTATGTTACTGCTACTAGTTGTGAGAAAAATACAGCTTTACGGACATGAGATCACAGATGCTTGCAGGTGTAATCATTGCTTCTTCTGTGGGTCCTCCGTGCTGGAGGTGGTGGAGGAGAATGCTCAGAGAAGAGAACCGAGGAAGCTGGGACACTTGTGAGAACAGAATCCAACTGATACGCCGCATCAGAAGGAAGAGACTGTATGGCCGGCTCAGATATGGACCAGTCCTGCCAGGCTTCCTCCAGCCCTCTGTTCTTGTAGAGCAGGTCATTTTTGAGATCACTGGAAAGGTTGTGTTGGTCCGAAATTTTGGCCATGGCTAATGGGTCAGTATTTAGGGGATAACTCTGCCTCTCCAGCAACTCTGGTGGCAGCAAAACATGGCAACTAACTGGTGCTATTGCTTCAACACTGCACTTCATCTCTTTCCTCCTACTATCCTTGTGATTTCTGTCTTTGGATTTCCTCTCCTCTCTCATATCGCTTCCCAAGTAAGTTATTGGGGTGTCAATGACACTGCGATGACGAGGTTGAAAAGTATTTCTGTGGCCTGGCAACATATCTAATGACATTGAAGTGATTTCTGACTGAGGATGTAATGGGTTGGTGGTGGCACGCACTGAGTGATGGGGTAAACTGAGCCGTGAAGTGGTGACTCTGTCTGAACTTCTCCCACTGCCGGTGAGGACACTGCTCGACCCACTGGACAGGCAGACAGTGGTCTCGTCCGGGAGGGACAGGGGCCGTGAGGACTTGCTAGATGTTGGAGAAAGGCTAGGTTCAATGTCACAAACACAATCAGTGAGATTTGAGTCCTCCCCACCTTTCTGTAGCTTGCTGGGACATGGTAAAGGGTCCTGATTGTGCAGAGAAATGACCTGTAAATGTCTACCTCCGCTAGGGTTGCCTTCACGTCTGGCTAATTGGCATCTGCTCAGCTCAGGAGTTGCTGTAAGTCTCGTCGTTGCTGATGGAATGCTACTATATGGGCCCGCTATGCTCTTCCCATTATCGTCTTTACTACCCTCGCACATGCATACACATTTGGAACTGTCCAGTTTTCCTTCGTCAAATCGCTGGACTGCCCCACAAGCCTGGCAATGGCTGGTATTACTAGAGGTTAATAAAGGTAAATCACTGCTCACGCTACAGCTACGGGAGGACCTGTTGGATGGGGACTTGTGTAATTCATCCAGGATTTGATGATGATGCATTGGAAGGTGCTGATGCTGCTCTATGTGATGATGATGATAGCGGCAATGATTATGATCACACAGTGATGGTGAAGCAGACGTAGTATTCAATACCAAAATTGACGACCCTACTTTAGAATCCTGAATGTTGGTCACTGCAGGTCCCAAATCCCCTTGAGACTTGCAACAACCTCCACATGTAAGGTTGGAATCTCCCCCTTCACCACGGCAGCCGTCAAGTCTTGTTTCTCTCACTGCTGTCTCTAGATGTCCACACGTATCAAACTCTGCTTTAGATGTTTTGCTATTTTCTCGAACATCAATCACTCTGGTTGGACGGCCTGGCCTCATGATGACAAACTTGCTGGGGCCTGCAGTATATGACAATTAATTTCTTTTGTAACTAAAAGAATTTACAGATTCAGTTCAACTGTAAATTAGTTCCATTTTTATTATTCATACTTCTAAACCAGGCATCTCATTTTTTATAAATATTAAAATATAAAATTTAATATGAATCATCTACAGCGTAAAAGGCCCATAAATTTTAAAATTAACTCTAAACTAAAACCAACCCCCCTACACAAGGCTCCACAATGCTATCAGAAACTACGTTACACAAGATGTGTTTACGATACCCTCACCTGACATAATGTCCTCACCATACCAACTATTGGGGGTGAGTGTTGACAGAGGCGGCACAGGGGGCGCCTCATCTACAGGTGCTTCCATCTCTAGCTCGGCCATGCTGAACCTCTCTTGGCCTCCTGACCCACTCCCTCCGTCCCCTCCGGCCTTGTTGCGCCTGTCTTTCGTCCAGGGACAGAACAGGGAGATGGAGACTCTTTGCTTGCACAGAGGACACCGGTTGGACATCTTCACCAGCCACCGATCGACACAGTAGCTGTGGTAGCCTGGTCAAACAAGCATAAATACCGCATTACACTTGAATCAGAATAGCTCTTTTTTTAACATTGATAGCTATATTAAGTTTCAAAGTAAGCATATTCATGCAATGGAAAACAAATAGATGCTAAATTGATTTAAACTTTACCCATGAGAGGATATACTTTGAAAGACTGAGGATAGAAGATTTTACACAAACAAATTAATGATGGAGCATGAACCATCTAAACATTTTCTTCATTGAAATACTTAGATCAATCCCACAAAAGAACATTTGCGAGGGTAAACAAACCGTAGCACCTTATCTAGCATGACACGAAAGAGCTGAAAATAAAAACTATAATAAAAAATTTTCAAGACACAGAAAGATTTGTTTTTCTTTTTTTTTTTCTAAGAGAGTTTTTATTCTATTTTTCTTGGACTTAACACATCATAATGTGAAACAAAGCTGAACAAAAACCAATTGGTAACCCTTTTTTAAAGTAATTTTTTTTTTAATGAGTGTTGCATGAATGAGAATGTAAAATGTAAGGTCTATCTTTTCCACTCATCCTTTTTGACACTTTTCTTCATTATCCATTCCTGCAAGAGGCATTGAAGAAATGCATATTTTTGTTTATCAAAACCCATTTGTGGCGTACCTTTTGTTTCTTAACCTCAGGTTTTTGTTTTGTACATCGTCTTTGAGACTGCAGAAATTTAGACAAATCAGTGCCAGGCTAAAGGTGTTAGATATAGACCCCCCTAAAATGACTTCCCAAAATACCGCAAAACTTTTCACCATCCTGCTTCCTTTTTGCAGGTCTAGTACTTACTTTTTTTAAAATCACATTGTAAGGCTTTGTGAATTCATCTTTAGTTTGTTTTCATAATTTGACTAAGGTTCCATTATGAGAGATGTTGCATTGTTCTTCACAATGGGGTGAAGAGAGATGTAGCAAAGGGGAAGGTTCACAGTAATTAGGAGTCCTTTATTCAAAATAAACAAACAAGAATAAAAAGTACCAATAAATTGAACTGCTTTGTTTTTTTCCAGTGGAAGTATTTCTACTGTTGAATTATTTGGTTAAAAAAACAAAACAAAACAAAAAAAAACCACATTACCAACCAGTTAAGTCATAGAAATCACTTGGTCATATATTGAAAAATATGATATACAATGTACTGCTAAAATCCGAAAACTTCTATCCCTGGTTTACGAAGTTGGTAAAATGTCTTGCATCCAGGGCCAATGATTTGGAAGTCGGAAATTCTGTTTTTGAGAAAACCTTTATGCAAAGTCTATTTTTTTCTCTTTCTCTATATTTTAAATCAACAAAAGTTTTAACATCTTTCCACAAAATATTAATCATCTTATGAATTTGTTCACAACAGCAACACCTTCAAATGTGAAATTTGTGACATCTGACTCATTCAAGCTTGACTTAAGACAAACAATTAGTATTGGGAACAGGATTTTGATATTAGTAAGGTTAACAGAAGAAAAAATAAAATGCAATAATCAAATTGATATGCTTTACTATGATTATCTTTGTGCGCACATGCAAAACAGTACACTGCACCAACCTCCAGTAGGAATAACTCGGGACCAAAAGCAAACGTTCTTGATGAACATCGCAAGTTTCATACCATAGCGATATTGGGTTCCAAAGATCAGAAAGTCTAATTTTTACTGGAAAATCACACAGACCAATTTTCAACAACAAAGCTTAAAAAATACGGGAAAGCGTCGAAATTAAAACTTACAGTGATTGCAAGGCAACTGTCGTATAAGGCGACCCTCGTGAAAACTCTCATGGCATATTGGGCATTTGTCATGGCATTCATCTGAAACAAACACAAACAAATAAAACAAAGTTTAGGATATATATAAATATGGAAATTGAAAACAAGCAAAATTTTATAACAAAATAATAGCTCTGAACCCATTTCAATGCAAAAAGTGATTTAAAAGAGTTTGCCATAAGGTTATGATCAACAATTTACCTTACAAACTCACAGACTAACAGTTATTAAACTTAAAAAAGCTAACATAGTTCACAATTACAAAACTCACAATAACCACACCGTATTCCTAGCCACACTTCCAAAAAAAAAAGGAAAGTCTGTTCTCAAATTTAAGGCCATACACAAATTGAATAAATCTATGAAACACAGACAAAATCTTTTTTTCTTGTATTTCTGTGCGGAAGCTCACCTCCTTCTGTTCTGTGGAACTTCCTCAATGGAAGTTTCTTCACCTCCCATCTTGTGAGAGAACGTCCACAACATCCCCATTTCTGTACAAAAAATAAACAACCAAAAAAAAACAAAGGTTTTAAAAACTTATGTGTACCTTATCCTGCTTGTATAAAATAATACAACTGATGATTTCAAAAGGCAGGTGATAAGTAAATATTAAAGGAAAATAGAAAATGCGTTTTTGTACAATGAATTTTGAGAGTATCATAATAGAAGAAAAATGCAAGAAAACCTGTTAACCAATGAATGGCATCATCACTGCACAACATGGGATTTTCACAGGTTAATAAAAACCAAACCACATCCCACACAGAAGCAAAATAAACACATTTTTATGCTGATACAAAATACAACAATATGTAAATAGAATTTATGAAATCTTCACCGCAATCATAAAAAGCAACAATTAAAAAAAACAAAACAAAAACCTTAAAACGGCCAGTGAAGAGGGTTTATTTGGAGAAGTTCCAAATTGATCAGGATCAAGGGAGGTAATTTGTCAACTGTTTCTATCACTTACCACAGAGAGAGCAATCAAACTGCTGACCACCACGAACACCCAAATGTAGATGCATATGTGGAAATAGTGTTCGCCAAAAACATCCTCTTCTTCGCCAGCAGTCCCGACTCCCGCTGATGCTGGGCCTGACACCCCCGTGCCGGAGGGAGCAGACCCAGCCTGAACACTCCAGGTACCTGAAGTGCCGCCGCCAATTGGAGCAGCGGCTGCCATATCTTCAGAGCTGGTCTTGCTTGTCGTTTCTCCAGAGAGCTGCAGCGGGAATGGTCTTCAACAAAACAAAATGCTATTTCAGACAAAGATAAAAATTGCGAAAAAAAAAAAAGACACATAATTCTGTTTTACAGTAACTACATGAAATAACCCCCTCCACCCCCCTCAAAAAAAAAAAAAACAACAAAAAAAAAACAAAACAAGAACTCGCTCTACATTCGATAAACAAAACCAGTCATCCTTCTCAGAATGGTCAATACTTTTTCACCCTTAAGTAATTAACATTTATTCATTTTATGATTACTCTTATTTCCCGACATGGTTGTTTTGTTTGAAGTTATTGGTGTCAGCAGACACTAATAAGTATAAACAGAGCATCCATGTCTAGAAACTTTTTTCACAGCTGTCAATCTTTGTTCAGCCTAACTACTGGCGCCTAAAATAACTGGTGCGTTACAAATCTAACACAAACATCATGAATGATTTAAAATCTTTGGCATTATATAAAAAAATACATTTGAAAAAAGATGTTTAAATACAGAGGAAGCACAAACAATAGTTTGAAATTCTGACAAAACAATCACGAAAGGTAGACACAAGACAACTGTTCAAGTTCTTAATTGAAAACATCATACTGGCTCTTACCTGGAAGAATTTGCCTGGCTGGTAAAGTTTACCAGATAGGTTGGAATGGCTGTAGTAGTTGATAGTGCTGTAACACAACGACAACAAAAAAAGGCTGTGGTCAGTAGAGGAAGTAATAGGGCACAGGACAACAAAAGCTTAGTTATACTGTTTTAGGTTTCGTATGGATTGAAGGACAGGTGAGCTTACTGATCTAAAACAAAAGAAAACAACCTTGCAATTGTAAGAAATGCTAAATACAGGGACATATTGACCCATGGAAAAAAAGCTGAACATACAGAAGACTATTAATATTACTGTTTTTAAAACACCTATTTTTATTGTTATAAATACATTTATACAGAACTATAGTGTGGCAGGAACAAACTCTCTAACAGAACATACGAATAGAAGTAATACCCTATAACCTTTCAGTGTAGACCCAAAAAGGATACTTGCAAGCCAGTTTTAAACTATAGCTGAATGTTTTTTAAAGGAAAATTTGAGCTGAAACTCCAAATTTATGACGAAAAAAGCTGAATTCAGCTTAAATCTTAAAGTTTTACAACTTTATAAAAGCATGGTATCTCACAAATAATAAATGCCATAAATACAAGCTGAGCAATATTTGATAATAGATAAACAACAATACACACAACAAGAACATTTCTAACAGATGAAAAAGATTGGAGATTTTGCATTCCTGAATCATGCAATTTTTAACTGCAGAATATTGGCAAAGGGAGAGCATGGTACTGTCAAGTACTTTGAACTGAGAGCAATCCATAATAACAAATCACAAATTGCTTTTATGAAATATTACAAAGAGGAAAGTAGAGCTATGAAAACAATGGCAACTTGCATGAATGACCATACCTTCAGGGCTAGGATTTGGAGATTAAATGTGTAGGAGTAACACAAAATGAGTCTACATAATCATAGTCTCATTCATGCCTTGACGGCTGATGAAGAATAGCCCGCACATTCAAGAAAATGGGTATTTTCAAGCACTCCTGAAGCCAAATTTTTGAAACTCATTGATCTTGCTTAATTTGAAAGTGTATGATGTTATTCTTCATATCACCTTATGACACCATAAAAATGCTTCCAATGTGTTCTAATGCCAACAGTTTTTAGAATACAGTAATCCATTTTTAGCTTCTATAATATGAAAATTTGAAGTCTGTTTTCCTTGATTTTGTTCAAATTAGGCCACATGGATTCATTGTCTTTCAAGTGCAATGACACAGGACTTAAGACTTAACCAAGATACCAACATATTTTTTTTTCACCATCTTAAAAAAGTTTTCAAGTTTTTCCAATGATGTACAGTGGAATCCGCGAGAAGTCAAATCACTTGAAGTCAACTCTCGGTTAAAGTCAACACCTCGCAACGGTCCTGTTTTCTTCCTTCTTTATTGAAGTAGCTTTATTTCGCATGAAGTCAACAGCTTCGGACCTATTTTTGCTTAAAGTCAACACCTCATGGTCAAATAGAAAGATACAGAGAGACCCCAGATGGGTCTTGGGAGAGACAAAGAGAAGTAGCGGAGGTGGGTGGGTGGGCGCTCTTTGTGATGATTCAAGACACTGGCGAGAGCTAGTGGGGGAGAGAGGGTGGGGGGCGCTAGTGCGACTGGACAGAAGACAGTGACAGGTGCTGATTGGTGCAGTTCACTGATGGTTCTCCCACTCCTCCCCGCCTCGCCAAACCAGTGCGAACACAGTGTTCACGTGCACACACCTACACATTCCATCCCTGTGTCTACATCGAGGCTAAGCTAGCCTTCATCATTTCTCCGAGTACCTTCCCAGTGGTTACGCTGCGCACATTCAATTTATCTAGTTCTTACAGATTGCAACCGCCCCCAAATAAAAATGGATGAAGTCAACCTCACTTAAAGTCAACACTTTTTTCCGACCCTGCGGTGTTGACTTTATCCAGATTCCACTGTAATTATAACTCCATATCACAAAATTCTGTATTTAGACTCTGTTTCTGTGTTTCCTACATCTGAATTATTGCTTGCTGCATAAAAAGTACAATTGGCCCCCGATAAATCAGGCAGAAGCCAGAGTTCTCATACTTGTAAATACCTTCTTTAACTGTATTCTATGTCCTTAAAGATGTTGAAAAACACATAACTCTAGCTTAGTTATTCATTGGTGTATCTTATTTTGAAGGCAATAAAAATACTTGGTTATAAAGGGCTCTAACTCAAAACCTGTCCAAGCAACTTGTGCCTTAATCACTCTGAACGCCTTACAATTGACTAATTACGTTGAAAATTGAAAAGAAAAACATGAAGCAAACAAAGAATCACTATATGAAACTTGTTAAACTATGAATTTATCAACTTATACACTACGGCTTGGGAAAGGAAGAATGACTGAGACACTGACACCAACAAAGGATCCAGAATTATGAAGGAACATGGTCGCCATCGCTCCAAAGCATGGCACATGATTATTATTATCTATTTCTTACGAGAAAAATTATATTCTTAAAAAATATTTTAAAGCATCACTCACAAATAAGAGAATCCATGAGGAGATCTATAGTGCCTGATTGCCTTTGCTTTCACAAGATGATGCAAGTGAATGCATAGAGGCCTGTATTGGCTCAATCAGAACCTGAAAGAGAAACCAGAGAAATGAATGACCAAATATAAAAAAAATATCTGAACATGATGAGAGAATCATAGTCTTATAAAGTGTTATCACTTTTGGAGAAACAATATTATATGACAAAACTGAAAAGGGTAATTTTCTAAAAGGTTTGTGGAAGTACAAGCACCCTTTCATGTTCACTCTCCTAAAAGTTACTTGATTCATTATTCTTTAGTTTTCATAGTCTTCATTATTTTTCTTAATTCAATTATTTAAAAAAAAATGGAGCTGCAATCCAAAAAAAAAAAATGCAAAAAAAACAAAAAAAAAACAAAAACAAAACATAACATGAAAAAACACCCAACAACACACCAACTGAAGTAACAGGAAGCTCTTGTTGGGATCAGTCACTGGAGCATTTCATCTTTGTGAGATGACAAACCTAAGCTATATATTCAGTAACAACCTACAGTAGCTAACACTTAGAGCAATGAATTGAAAATAGTAAATTTTATTCCTCAGCAAGTCGTAATCTGCAAATTAATTATAAGAAAGAAAATTTGTGGTACAAGCATTTACTTTTACAGTGTTGTCTATCTGAACCATCTGTATGTTCACTTTTCTTCCTGTGAAATCAGCAAAGGCAGACAATTGGATCTTGGGGTTCTGGAGAAGACATAGTAAAAGTGCTTTTAAATCATAAAGAAATATCTTTGAAATTCTCAGCTACTGGCACTATAAAAATGTTTTCAGAGTATAAACGTTACCTGAAAAAAAATTGAAAAAAAACCATGAGTTCAAACTTCAAAGCAAATTAATGGGTGCAACCATTTCTAGCATTTCAAAATGCCTAAAACGTCTCCCTCTACAAAACTGATATATAAGGAATATAAAATAAAACAATAATCATTAAATGTGTTGCGTCGCAGGTAGTATTAATAGCCAAATCACCTTGAACAATTTCAAACATTTAAAGAGGTGAAGTTGTAAATAAAAATAAAAACCGCCAAAACAAAACAAGTGGCCATACTCTCATCTAAAATGATACATCATTACATGTGTACATCGACGCACCCTAGCTTGCTTTGAGTTTGCCCTGCACTGCCTCAGACCAAACTCCTGTTAGTTTTTCAACTTTGCCTAAATTCAAACATTACAGGCCAAAGCAGTTCTGGGGACTCTGCTGTTTGTCGGTAAGCCAAAGTAAGGCGCTCATTGGACTCAACCAGTTAAAAGATTTAAATAAAATTGCTCCTCACAACAGGTGCCTACATTTCTTCCAAAATCCCAGCCACATCTTATATAAATTTTTTTACAACAAGGACGTACAAAGCCGAATCTAGATTTAGAACTTGTATGAGGTGGTATAATTTGGGACTCTGTAATATAAAAATGTACTGATACTTCTCTTAATAAATAGAGATCTAGAATCTCATCTAGAAATTACCCGTTGTATGCGTAATAGATCCACAGTTGGCCTTAGGTGTTGTGGTTTATCTTATGTTAAAAATAGACCTAGGGGTTTCCTTTTCAAGCATAATGCTCTTGTCGGTTTTGAGATGTGGCTGAAAGGTCCTCTGTCTGAAACTTTCATTTTTGAGGAAGCAGATAAGTGGTCTGTTCATCTGGTCTCTAGTTTGCTAAGAAGGTGAGTCCAGGCAGGTGATGACGGTTCAAATATCACTCCATTCCTGTCCTGTCTTATTCTGTCTATATTTATAAATCAACTTCATCAATGAATCACTCACTTAGATTGGTGAGAATCAGAAAAAATGAGGGTAGGTGGCCAGGAGCTGTTCTCTTGAGAAGTTGAGTGAGATAGGTGAAAGCTAATAGTAATACTAAGCACAAACAGAGAGTGGCAGACCAGCAACATATACTAATTAGCCTACTACAGTGATGAAAACAGGAAATCATCAAAAAGGAGGAAAAATTTT
>BMAT01002623.1:150769-161180 GCA_019649035.1 Elysia marginata | reverse complement strand
GCAGATATATCGGATCTAGAACTTATCATTATTAATGTATCTATTTATGAAAAAATGGTGAGAGAAGCCCTGACCGTGAACCCTTTGAACAATGTTTCGATTTTTACAGCCTATTGTAAAAACGAGAGTTGAAAATGGTGGACAGTTTGGTTTATAATAAATTATGCCTTGAACTATGGATCAGTGCACTCAACCCGTATTAAAACGAAAAAAGTCGATCTTTGTAAAAACAATAATTAAATCGGGCAAACTGTATAGATTAAGGTGCGAAATAAAGAATGTATCCCTTGAAAACTCGTGGCTTAGATGGCTATCCGGTTTCGATGTGTGAAGATTAAGACAGCACAGTCAATAGCTGCCATTGTACGAGGACCCGACTTTCCGTTTGTGGCCACCTCCCCCCTCCCCCCTAGATAGAATCTCACAATCTCTCTTCCATTGAGTCCTTAGATAATCTATTTTATAACAACGTGAGTTTTTTTTCAGATTTCTTTTTTTATTTAGTTATCTCATCGGGTTGTAGAATCTAGATTTAGACCGGGATCGCCTTCGTAGAATTTGTCCGAATACCGATTGAGATCTTATTTAGAAATCTATCGCTTTCATTGATGAGTGACTCACATACAGTAGGGAATGGCAGAGGTTAGGGAAAAAAAGTTCGAGGACCCTATCGAAGTTTGATATGTGAAGATCAGGAGAGCAGAGTGAGTACAGTCAAAAGCGTCAATGATAAGGAAACGATGAGGAAACGATGAGGAAAAGACCTGCTCACAAGGATGAGTTATAAGTGTAAACTAGTGTTTTCTTTCAAGCTGTTTTTCTTTGTTTTGGAAAGCAAAGACAAGTGAAGGAATCACCCGCGCTATTCTATGATTTTTATGTGGTTTACTACGGACGTTATTCATGTTCACCAAGATAAAATAGGCTGTTAATTAATTTTGTTCAGCTTATCTCTCGTGGTTTAAAAAGAAACTATTTGCACCCTCCTCAAAGCCATTCCCTCAAGAAATTTCGCTGTGCAATCATCGGTCGCTGATGAAAAGACGAGATCCGTTCAATAGGCCTAGACCTAGGCCGCCATAGAGCAGGCCGAAAACTCCAACATGATTAGATATGATTTTCCCTAAATTTTGTATGTAACTTTGTTTTGGGCCGGGCCATAACAGCAAAGCATTAGTTGAGTTCTCATGTGCCCTAGCTATACTAAGAAATTAAAAGGGATCGATCATTAGTGCTCTCATGCACAAGTTTGTTTACATTTTGACTGACAGGCCTTTTGAGTATGGAGGCCTAGGCCTAGACCCTATGCTGTCGGGAAAAAAACTAAAAATAGCAAAAAACCCCAATTCCGGAGCTGAACCATAGTTAGAATTCAATCTGTTCTCTGCAGATCTCACGGTGACAGAAACCGATTTCACCAGAACTAGTCACTTCAAAAATTACTTTTTGAATAAATTGAATAGAAACTACTTAAATCCCCGAGCGTTATTTCATGAACTCAACATTGTGTAGTTTGCAAATAAAGTTGCGCTTATGAGATATAAACCGAGGCATGAGAAAAGACCACCCAACCTATATATTGACCATTACATTTTACTTATCTCTTTATTCAAACTTTAAAATTTGATAAAATATACTTGATCAATCTAATGCAAGCTTGTCAATGAAATAAAAGAATAGAGGAAGAGATAAAAACAGTTATTTTTAACCGAACATTATTAGTATGTAAAAGTTTTCTTCAAGTTTGAACTGCAAAACGTTAAAAGTTGATAAAACGCAATGGCTATGCTTTGAACATTGCGGTAACAGCAAATATCGAATAGTCCTATCGAATAGTCCTATAGTTCAATTAGTGATACTTCTTTCTGCAAGTAGTAAACGAAATTCACTAATACGCTGCCTCTACCCCTTCGGAGCCAGAAGTTTCAGTATTAAAGTCTAAAAGGCCTTTTAACAATTGCCTTTCATTGATTGTCTAAACTCTCACTTCTATACTCTTCATTATGAATGTTTTCTCAGCTTTGTTTTATACATGTTTCTAAAAATTTTTTTCTTCATCTCATGCTTTTCACATTTTATAGTTTTCTTCTGTTGCTATCAGTCTTAGAAAGCGACTTTTAAAGTATACTCGAGATTCATATTTCAAGTATCCACTTCTATTTCATTTGTTTCATCTACCTGGGTTGAAATGATAAAAATTAAACGTTTTTTGGGGCTTTGCATAATTCTTTTATGTAATCAATCTTTGATGCATCTTTGAAGCCACTGTGTTTTCAAACAAAAATTGCTTTAACTGAACTTTCACTCAGACTGCTTGCAATTGCAAAGTATCACCCTTGAAAACTTTAAATAAACCATGCTTAAGAATTAACCTTAACTTACGTCTTTTCTTGCAATCTAATTAACACGCTAATTCCTTGCACTGTGATTAACACAACTGTTTCTTGCACGCATTTCCTTCAACTAACCGAAAGCACAACGATCCTTCTAATCTCTCTCCTCTGCTAATTGATATCACCGCAAAGCAACAACGAATGAAGGGCAGCCTGAAGCCAGCAATCACAAACCAGGTGGTAGAGAGGTACATACCACAGATGACAACCCGATGCCGTCTGTGCAAGGTCTCGTGGAGGACAATCAGGATGACTACAGCTCGCCACAGGACCAGGACGATGGACACCCAAGGCTACCCGTGGAATCTGACCTGAACCATGGTAGTGATGAGATTATCACCCCGGAGATTCACCAAGACGTTTCATTTTCTCCGTACAACAGCTGGGAGACTGAGGCCCAATGTAAGTGCTGACAGGACCTCCCTAGCAAATGGACTGGGATGCGCCTGCCTGTGGCTTTCGCGGTGCTTTTAATTTCTTCCATGTGTGGGTGTTTGTGTCATTCGATACACAATAATCCTCATTTTGATGTGACATTAATTTAAGTTTACCCTATTCTTATTGTTTTATGTTGCGTTTCATTTGACTTCCCACCCCCTTTGCTTTTTATTTATGGGCCAAATTCTAGTGTCACACTTAACCCTGTTCGTATTTATTTTTTCTCTCATGCGTGATATTTAAATTACCCTGCTTCTTATTATTTGATCATGCACGCCTCAATCAACCGTATAGCCAATCATTTTACCCTATATGTCGTTTAATTTACCATCCTTCCACCTTCCTCAGATTTTCCACCGTATACCACCTTATCGACAGAGTCTATACTAATACTAGTCCTATTTCCCCTGCTCTTTTGTTGCCCGTCTTAAGTTTCAGTTTTTTTTGTCTCTGATGTATTTTAGAACGTTGATTATTTTCTTAACCTGTTTAGGACTCAACTTATCCTGCCTATCATTTCAGTTTTTTTTCTCCTTAACACCTTGTATTTAAACAAAAATTTCGCTCGTTAAATTAACTTCTTGCGAAGATGGAATATTGAACCCCCGAAGCCCATATTTCATTCACACAAATAAACACAAAGCCACAATGCAAAATCCTTGAAGATCAGTGAAATCCACGCTACCTATCAATCGCAAATTACACTTTACCTACTATGCGATATTTTTTTTCAAGCATAGAAAATCAAATAATTGTGATTGTTCTTGCTAGGTTCAAGGTGCAAGTTGGTTCACCCAAAGAAATTTCTTTTCCTGTGAATCCGTCTCTAGAAGCAACGTCAGGACACTTTTTTTTCTCTCCTCCTCATCAATAATAAAACCAGCTTAAACCTACGCAAGTATTTTTGAACACACCAAACATGATGCCTCATGCAGCACTAATAATTTTTTTTATAGAAACTAGCCAGTTAAAACCATGACTTCAGAATTTTTGCTTGGATGCTGAAAATAACTCGTACATGAATTAAATCGCCGCTTTAATTCAATCTCGTTACAATTATTATTATTATTATTATCATCATCATCATCGTCGTCGTCGTCGTCGTCGTCGTTGTCGTCGTCGTCATCATCATCGTCGTCATCATCATCATCATCATCATCATCATCATCATCATCATCATCATCATCATCATCACCATAATCATCATGATCAATCATTATCATCATTACCATAACCAATACTGTGTTCTTCAACAGCACCAGCACTATCAAACATACTTATGTCACCTACTAACGTATAAATCCGTGTCGAATCCTTGATCCTAAACCCTCTCTCAAATTTTATCCACAGCAAGGAGTTGTAAAGAAGTCCCAGTCTGTAATGACCCAAGCTTCTCCAGTAGTGGTGGTACTGCGCCTGCTGCTACCGCTGCTCTTCTCGAGAATGGAGATACTGTCACGAGAAAACACGAGAATGGCCACGCCATCGACGAGTCCGAACTAGAAGCTGAGCAGCGCCGAGCGTTGGAACGTCTGGACAGCGATCTATCGACCTTCGAGGCCGTAGAGAAGAGCCTTCTGGAAGCTTCCAAGGAATACGACGACTCCAATGATAGAAAAGAGGAAAGCAACACCGGCCAAGATGTCTCCCAGCCTTCCACGAAATCTCCGAACAGCAGTTCCCCCACGGCCAGTGCCATACCCCGCCTACAGCGGTCAACATCTGGCAAAACACGGCCAGACAACGGACATCAAAACTCATACCCTGACAACAACCTGGGCCCAGTGGACTCCCTAGAAAGCCAGGTCACGCCTTCCTCTTCCGGCCAGCTTTACTCTTCCGCTCCTGTGAGCGTAGAGGACCAGTCCCCACCCTCTCCGTCCACGCACCAGCTCATCCACTCGTTTTCTGTAGAGGAAGCGGATGGCAGTAGCAGTTCCCCTAGGGAAAATTTGAAAAGAGGGGTTTCCCCGCGCAGACATTCGGGTATTCCCGTACGCCAGAACTCCTTCCAAGGCAGCTCTGTACCGGGTGCCGCAGCATACATTTTGTATAAAGGAGATTCAGAGGTAAAGGTGATGAATAAATGAAGTATATTAAGTTGATCGATTTATACAAAAAGTAAGCGAGACATAGATTCAGTGAAAACACCATTGTCAAGAGACAACTGCGGTCGCGGCACCATGCAAACCCTTATCTAAAAGATTCTATTCTAATACACACCTCACAGCCTAAGCTATAATTAGATTATAGTACTCTAATAAAAAAAAATTCAGAAGGCGCCCAATGTGATTCAAATGTTGCCGAAAGCAGCATCGCACGATTATTTTTGATAATCTATATTTTTATGTAGATAAATTGAAAGTGTAACTTCATTACCACCACTGGAGGTCATAGTAAAAAAGAACAGCAATCACAAATCACTCTGTAATAAAATTGTGAGAAGTGAATATGGAAATAGATATAGGGCGCTTCGAACGTAAAGTCTAGCCAATGCACTAAATGTTAGCGGATCATATGCAAACCTTACTGTGTCATTTGTTGTTTTCGTTTCTCTCTTCCTGCGATTCGTCTGTGTACTATTTCAAAGTGTGTAACCGTTGTTCTTTTTTTTCTTTGAAAATCGAAATCTTTAAAACCAGCGCCTATCTTTAAAAAGACTATATTCCGGCGATTTTCTCTTCTCTTTTATTCTATTCTTTTATTACCACGAATTATATGGATTTTCCATGATATGTTACTTTTTAAAAAAATTTCTGCTGCCCAGACAGAGGGGTTTGAGCGGCCCGACGGAGGCTCCTACCTCGCACGGGGAGTGTCGGCCTCCAGCGACAGGGACACAGATAATGATGACGTCACTATCTCAGACTTGACTGGCAGGGCGAGGAGGGCGAAAAAAAGATCAGGTTAGGTGTTCAGATTTTTACACACATCAGTATTCCCCCACCGTTATTACTAAGTCATAAAAAGCACGTATGAAGAGAAGATCTCACAATTATGGTAGATAAGATCAAAGATGGTTAGAGCAAAGCCTCCAAGCATTTCTGTAAAATTTTGTTCATTAGTTAACGTAAGGATACTTTTTGTGGTCATAGAACTTGACAATGCGCCTGCTTAGAACCAAAAGGTCTCATATGAAACTTGATCCCATAGCAGATAGAGCCTATTGACTCTAAGCCCGCAAATGCTGAGAGTAATATTGAATATATGAAGAAAGCAAACTTAAGTAAAAGCATACACAGTCAGTGCTTTTGCGCTTTAATGGAATCTAAGGAAACTTTTCAATTTAGACCAAGTCACAGGAGTGAACACATGTCCCTAATCTAACAATTTACTTTGATGTAAATGTAACAAACTTAAACGAAAAATAATGCACTAACTCACGTTACAATGAAATTAACTTGCTTTGAACTGGAGCACCCTCAAGGAAGCAACAAAATCCTTCAATTCCATGGTGTCCATTAGTGTTATTTATTGACATGTTTTGACCGCAGGTATCCCGTCGGCTTGGATGGCTAAAGTGAAAGGGGACGCAAGTCCTCACTCGACACGCTCAGGCTCACCAAGGGGCTCAGAAAGTGACATGAGTCGTCCCCCCATGGACAGAAAGGTGTTGGATCTGAAACGATGGTAGGTCGTTGGGAGAGAAGCCTTATCAGAGAAAACGATATTACTGATTTATAGCTGAATGGAATATTATTCTAGTCCATAATCTGCGACACCACAAACAGGCCCCATTCTGTTCTAGTTGTCAACTCTTGCCAAAATTGGGCATTGCTTGTGAGTTCTACTGGATGTTTAATAAGATTGAGACTATTTTCAGCTGCTTTCGGTGAAATGGTTTCCATTTTTTTTCTTCTGTGAGGGTGAGAACCCAGTTGTGGCAATTGTAAGGTAGCATTGACTTTAATCAAGGACTTGTAGAGGTCTTATATTTGTTGTGGTTCCCGACTCATTTAAAACTTCACCATACGTGACATAGGTAACTTTCGGTAACAAATAAGTTATGTTTTCTTTTTTTTCTTCTATTTGTGCGAAATCCACTTATATGTAATTGACAAATAATTTTCAAGTGCCTGCCTGATTCTGTTTATAGTGAGTCTAATCTGGAAATCGATGGTAGTTTGTTTAGGGACTAGTTCTCTTTGCCAGTTTTATGAGTTTTTTTTACTACCTATCAGGATTCCTCCGTTGATCTCCAGATGATTATGGTATAGCCAGAATTTTCTGAAATGTTCTGCTTATGTTTGATATGAAACCGAAGATTCGTATTTCTACAAGCAGTTTTGCATTCACCAAGTTACTTACCAGGCTTTTTTCATTTCTGTAAAGAGATAATCATCTGAACAAAAAGTGTCCCCCCCAAAAAAAACAAAAAAAACAAACAAACAAAAAACCCCAACGAAAAGCAAGCAAAAATATGTAATGAAAAAAACATAACAAGAATTCAATGCTGTTCAAGAGACAAAAGAAAATTATCTAATATCACTCAACTACTTACCTATTCAGTTATTCTAAAACAGAACAAGATGAAGGAAGAAAAAGAAGAAGAAGAAAAAGAAGAAGAAGAAGAGCAGGTAGAAGAATATAACGAAAAAAGAAGAAAAAAAAATAAAAGAGGAAAGATGATAATACATCCTACATCCTGCAGCTACTTTCACCTTTTCTCCTGCTAGTGTCACTGCAACTGTGACGAGAGCAGCAACTACTTCCGCTGCTGCCACTGTGACGACCTCTACAACTTACTGCTACTGCTCATACTTTTCCTCCTCCTCCTCTCCCCCCTACTACCGCCACTGGTACTAACAGTGCTGCTAACAGTACTTCAGCCTTATTTTTGAGTGATGCTTAAATTTTTGGTACTTTTCTTTACCCCAGTGCGACCTCCAGCAACTTTGTTATATAGAACTAGATAGATGTATCAACGTATCTTTTCTGGTGCAAGTTGTAAAGAAAAGAAGAACCTGTTATGAATTGTGTTCAATAAACTCAACGTAGGTTAAAGGCACGCTGACCCCCGTTTGTTCTAATATCATAACGAAAAGCCAAAACACCTTGAAAGGAAACCCCTTCTTTGTAAAACTAAACATTTAACATCAAATGTTTTGTGGAAAAATATAAAACTTCTGAGCGCTCAATCCTTTTGATTTTTTAAAATATATTGATGTTTTTACTGAGCATTATCTTTATTGTGACAATACTGACTTGAAAATGAAAACGCAGTTTCTCGCCAAGAGAAACCACAGGTGAGTAAATGCCATACCTGAACTATCCTAGCGAGTCATCATTGTGCAGACGCAGATACTGCCAGGCAATTAGTGTGGCGATGGGAAACTTTGGCCTTGTTTACACACAGGGATTAGTTTCATTATTTGTGGGGATTATTCTACCTGTCACGTTAAAAAAAAATCAATAAACCTCCCGAACATATTGGCTTTGTTTTCAAAGACATAGGCAAATATTTTCTTTGTTGTTTTCGTTTTAACATTGAATAAACTTTGAGTATTTCTTGCTTCAGGTGGCTTCATGTAGATAAAGACATACCAACTGACGATTTACATAATTCGTATAAGGAATACATTTTGGCCTCAATTGTACGTTTCTATTCCGACATTTGTTATTAATAGTTATGGCAGCCCGTGCTTCGCATCGGCAATTGATTGAGTACATGTAGTAGATACCACCGACTTTATCAAACTTGATACCACCAACTTTATTTCTACCTTCCGTGATCTCTTCCTGCCACCTCCTTAAACTCTCTATCTTTCTTTATCACCCTCACCTTATTTTTCTCATTTTAGTGACCACCTCCCCTCCTGAAATCTCTATTTCCCACCCCAGTCCATCTATTCTAGTCTGGAGAGAATTTTAAAAAATTGTACATTGCTATCTCTTTCTTGTGCTTTCCATTATAGTTTCTCCTAGTCTGAGTCATCCGTTTTAATCAGTATTTCTCCCCCCCCTCTCTCTCAACCTTTCTTTTCTCCATCTTGTCTCTCACGCAAACCCTCTGTAGATTTCTTCTTCTTGTTCATCTAGATCTTGCTCGAATTGTGCCTTTAGATAAAGCTTCTAGATCATCTATGAATGCCATTACACGAATGATATAAGCTATTAGGCAAGCAAACTAAAAAATGTATTTGTAAAAAAAAATCTAGATTTTATTCATCTTGTTCATTAAGCATTTCGCATCATTTGCCATTGGAACAGAAAAGAAGAGTCATGAATTGAAGCTTGACAATACTTCACGCACACCCGTTTCAAAGAAAAAAAAGTAATCTAGGTCTAGATCTACATTTCAGTTTATCATGGTCAGCAAGCTTAGAGCCTCATCCGAAATCTAGAACACGAACATGGGTGAACATTTTCATTCATAAAGTCTATTATTTTCCCAACTGCATTAGCTTAAAATTTTACATTAGCGATGACGCGCAAACAAGCATGATGGAGTAAAAATCACTCGTCAAATCTATCATTGTTCGAATTTAATTTGCGTTTCGCACTGTACTCTTTCATGGCATAAAAAAAAAATTATCAGCACCAGCGCAACGCGTCATTTCATGAGCGCATTTCGACGTTCAAGTAAAACCTAAAATAGATTAAAAATGGAGAAAAATTTTGGATAGGCACCACGAATAAATTCAAAAAGCATAATTATTTGCAGAGATCACAGACCATTCTAAATACCCTCTTTCATCAATTTAGTGTGATTTGAAATGAATAGGCTAATTTTCCGAAATTTTAAGCCCCCCACCCACACAAACAAGCCTTTTCTGGCTGAAAGTTCATCTCTTCTTCCATTATAATAAGATTTGTTGTTGTTTTTTTTTCACGCTTCGTCACTAATTCTTCTAGACTTTAGGCTCCTATAATCTCTACACTCAATATCTTAAATTAATTTTCAACCACGATTATTTTTATTGTCAAGCTGTGATTGTTTTCTTGACATTTGGGTCACTTTCGGTGCATCGCTATTCCATTCATTTAACTTCTCCTCCTGTTCTCCCCTTCTCATCATCACAATGACCTTAAACATCATCATCATCATCATCATCATCATCATCATAATCATCATCATCATCATCATCATCATCATCATCATCATCATCACCATTACAGACGCAATAAGAGCCAGATCGCAAATTAATATTTTCTCTAATTATTTTTTCGTGGTTTTTCTAGCTACTATTACAACAGCAATAGCAGAAACTTTGCTGCAGCGCCTCTGTTACTTCTACAATATTGTCATTGCCACAATCAACAGAACCAGTATCAGGATTCAGTGTTATGAACGACCGGCTCTGTGGCACAGCGGTAAGACACTCGCTCAGAGATCGGGAGATACGGGCTCGATCCCCGGCCGAGTCAAACCAAGGACTTTAAAATTGGCATTAGCAGCTGATCCGCCTAGTGTCTGGCATTATGGATTTAGTGCTAGGTCTGGTCAATCCGGTGTCAGAATAATGTGACTGGATGTGGTGTGTGCAAGCGCTCCTTACACTATAGTGTGGCAGCACGCTTTCAGTTGTCCCAAGCGCCGTCTCTGTTATAACCTTGTAGTTAAAAAGAGACGTTAAAAT
>BMAT01002623.1:130023-146893 GCA_019649035.1 Elysia marginata | reverse complement strand
AAATAGAAACACAAAAAAGTTAGAAAAATGTTAGTATTTGGCTAAGTTTTTTGAACCATAGGACAGAAGCAACAAATGAAGTGACGCCGGAAATGAATTGCAACACTTATTTGAGTCTCAAAGTTTTTGAGTATTGAGAAAATCGACTCATAAAGTATAAATATCTTGCGCTCTATTCAATAGAGTTTTAAGTCGCAAAGCCTCGATTTGAAATATAAGATTTCAAAAGATGATGTGTGTTAAAAAGTCCATTTTATATCTTGGATATTGACGCTAAAACCATTCCTGAACAGTTTTCAAACCTAATTCATTTTGAACTTTAACATTTTATGTGTTTAATTTTATTTGGTGTGGTTGCTAGGGGCTTTACGCCTTTATAGTAGTCTAATCTTTAAATGCAATTTTCTCTGCTTTCTGAAACTTCACAAGTCCCACTGACAACTTAACTTAAACTGGCTATAACTTGGCATTAAGGCATGATAGAGCTTTTCTGTTTGATGTATTTTAAAGTAGAGAAAACAGGCGTCTCTGCTATACCAATATCTGCCTACTTTCCAATTTCGACTTGAAGACTTATTTCCACTGGTTACAAGACAAATTCACCGGCTCTGTGGCCTAGCAGTTTGACACTCGTTCAGAAATCGGGAGGTGCGTGGTTCGATCCCTGGCTGAGTCAAACCGAGGACTTTAAAGTTGGTATTAGCAGCTGACCCGCCTAGTGTCTGGCATAATGGATTTAGTGTCAAGTCTGGTCGGCCCGGTGTCAGAATAATTTGACTGGATGTGGTGTATGCAAGCGCTCCTTACATCACAGTGTGGCAGCACGCTTTCAATTGTCCCCAGCGCCGTTTCTGATATACTCTTGTAGTTGAAAAGAGACGTTAAAATTCAAACAACAAGCAAGACAAATTCTCTTTCCATTCAAAGGGCCGTTGCTGATGACAAGAAAGACTCGTGGATTCTCATTGGCGAGACCAGTAGGAAATTCCCGGCACTTCACTGCAAGAAGTAAGTCCTGTGTCTTGTCATGCGTGTTTTAGATTCAGATAATAGTGCCACTGGCCTATTTGTTTACCATTTTTATATTTTATTCGTTAGGCATTTCTGTAAACTTGCATGTGCGTTTAAAAAAAATTATCTTTGTAAGCAAATCATAAACTCACTTCCTGTGTGGTTCAAAGCTTTAAGTTTGTTGATTTTACTTTTTGTGCACATGCATCGAAGTATTATGCTGTATATCTATAAAATTGATAAAGAAATAACGGTGGAAAAGAAATATTGGCAAAAAACAAATGCCCAACTTGATGAAATTTTTTTGTGAGAACCACCGCAGCAACAGCAGCAACATAGAACTTCCTACATTCTTGCTGTTTTGTTTTTTTTCTTCTTTGTGCAGGCATGTCGAACCCCATGATGACAATAGTTTTAGTGGCAGTTCGATGCTAACCCCCCCCCACACACACACGCATTGTGTCTAATACAGAATACATCTTTTTGAAAAAAAACTATTTTTTAACTCTTTCAGATGCTTAAGATCTAGAAGAAAACTGTGTTTATTTACAAGGTTAACCAATTTATTAATTTTAAATAAAAAGTTAATCATTTAGTGCCCTGTAATTTAATTTGTTACCATTTCTCATTCATTACATGAATTATAAAAAACCCAAACAAAATACTTTTTTTGCTGTAAAAATGAGGTAGATCTCTCAAAAGCTTAGTGCTACAGTATTGCCTATTTAGGACTGTGATACATATGTAAGTCTTTGGTCTATTTAGTTATTGTATGACTGATTTTTAGGTAACGAGTTTTTAAGTTAAACGTTACTTTTCTAGTCACTTACACCCTTTTTATTGCATATTATGAGGATGTAAATAGATTTTATGTTTTAAATAGTTCATGTGTGTTAGAACCCTACTTCTGTAACGGCTTGATCTCAAGTGCGATAGAAGATAGAATTTATCAATAAATGAACCAATTGTTTCTCGTACAACAGTTTATAGAATGCTTCGTCCAAATTAAATTTAGGGATGAGTGATGACGCAATCGGTAGGGCTGTTGACCGCTGTCCGAGAGGTTCTGGGTTCGATTCCCAGTCCGGGCAAAACTTTATTTTCTCCCATGTGCCGATTCAACATCCGATGGGTAGAAATTAGGTCTCTTAAGACTCAGTCAAAGTAAAGCAGTGAGGAAAGCAATGGCAAACTACCTCGCTATGTCGTGTTCCTGAAAAAATAAGGACCCCGCTTCCTGTTGCCTTACCCTTGTCTCGAGTATAGGAAACTTTACTTTACTTTAAATTCATATTTGCAGCTGGAAGGACATTTGCACCGACCTCAACAGCAAATTCCCGGAATTCTATGACATTCGGCGGGAGTGGAATGGTGTACGGAGGAAAAAATCCAACAAGTCCCTCTCTGAAAACCTGCACTGTATCATGGTGTTCCAGAAGGTAAGCGCAGGTTTGTGTACGCCCCCTGGTTCCTTGCAGGGTCGGCAAGCTCTACAGACGTCTTCCCGTCCATCTCGTCTTCCGATGTCACCTGGCAGCGTGACGTCACGGACCCCGCCCCCAGAACCTCTGTGTGAATGTGAGGAGCCTGGACCTGTGCTGGAGGAGGAGGAGCTGGGGCAGGAGGATTTAGACTCGTCACTAGATGATAACGATGAGGAAGAGGAGAATGAAAGTGATATGCTAGATGATGATGAGGAGGAGGAAGAGCTAGAAGGCCGAAGTGAGGATGGTAGTGTGAGCCGAGTGTAGACTTACCATGTTTGTAGTTACAGTTTTTTTCGCAAACATCTAGAGTGACTGGACGTTCATTTAAAAGCTATAGTGTATTAGATTGTGTGTGCTTTCTTTTGGTGTCTATCTAAGAAGATGAATGGTTGGTTTTAAACTGTTATCCAACTAAACAATCTGACCTCCAAATTTTGCTGTTTGCTCATAGGTTTTATTTAAAAAAAAATTCCTGGATTAGCATTTCTTCCTAACAGAGCACATGTTTAGGGGGGTGCCACGAACGTAATAAGAAAGCAACAACTTTATAAACCATTGTTTTCGTATTCATCTAAAAATTCGTTAAGACTTACTTCGGTTACATGGTCACATCATGATATTTTTCTTAAACGCCTGTGCACTTCTGTCTGCTGAAGACTAGAAAATGAATATCCTCCCTACAGAATTTTTGCATCAAGCTTAAAGTACCAGTGTAAGAAAACAACCTTTCGCATCAAAAAATTCAAAAGTCATCATTTTCATTTCACATTGCCTCTAGGCAGGTTTGTGGCAACGGATGTTTTGTTTTCGTATCATCGTATATTGTTTAGTGTGTGGAGCCGAGTGTTTTATCACAGAGTTTGATCAACTTTGATCAGATGCTCTCGAAAACTATTAGCTAGCCCTGAATTCTCTTCACCATATCCTAGAAAACTTTTGGGAATGAGGTTAAAGCGCAAACTATCGTTCCTGTTGGCAAACTCCCTCTTCAAAGTCAATGGCTTGTGGACAAGAACGATAATTTTGTGTTCTATTCTCATTCCCGACTAACTCGTTCTAAAGCATCTTCGCCACACTCTAGAAAACTGTTAGCTAGCCCCGAATAGTGAATCATCTTTACCAGACCCCATTTCAACTCTCGTGACATCCCCTTCACAATGTCTTCAAAAACTCAACAATCGATTCTCAAATCTTGATCCAAAATTGTTAAAGAGGGCGGCATGTCCCTAAGAATCCCTTTAGTAGAATTGCATAGACCTTTGTAAGAACTTTTTTCGAAATGTGCCCACTTAGTAGCTAAAGAAAGTTTTAACTAGTTTTTGTTGGATGCGAAAGAACAACAATGAAAAGAAAACTCAGTTTCGATATCTCTTTGCGAACAGCCCTTGCAGTGCGTCACACTGTAATCTAAACCATTTGAAGGGAGAGAATCCTTATTAATTGACTTTTCTGAAATTTCCATCCAGGATTATTACTATCACTCATCTAGCACAGAGCCTGTGTTTTTACCTTTCATCATTTTCGATTTTCATTTTTCAAGAAAGGAAAACAAGCTAATAAACCCAAAGTTTCAGGCTTTCTTTCCATCGTTTAGTTTAAACGATGAACAAAATCACGTTTTCAGTGTTAGCAAAAGATGGCAATGCCTTAATCTTAATAAATACGTCTTTTTCCCTGAGTAAACTCGAAGTGAAAGGGACACACATTGTACAATTAACACGCCATTTCATCCAACCAAATATTAATCACTTTATTATCGAACACTAAGTAAAATTTATGTACAAAATTATTATCTTTATAATATTGACCTTTTTTAGGTGAATTGATCTCATGGCATTGTATACACCCCAATATATCTCAGACATTCCATTTCTAATCAACTCTTTTTTCTTAGCTTTTCCTGTAGAGATTAAAATTTTAAAATATTGATGTGATATGCAATATTTCCTATTATTTTGCCCTATAGAGATATCTATTTATACATCTCCTTTTTGCTAGTCACTCGGACAAGCGGTCTATGATATTTATTGTCTCGTTTCTAATGTTCCATTAAATCCACCCTCCATGACTCTCTGATAATATGGAAAGATTCAAGTGAGTTTCGGCTTTGATGGTTGATAAGATCTGAGTATTCCATAAAATGTACATTAGATGAAGGTTTTGTTTGGGAGCTTCATCACTATATAGTTTATAAACTTTGCATGGAGCACAGATTATCACTTGTATCGACACGGCTTGTAATCTTGACAATATGTCTCATTATTTGTATGTATGTATTAGTGTGTAAGTGTGACAGAAGTTGCCGAGAGTTTTTTTTTTTTAAACAAACAAGGTTGAATTCGCAAACACGGTATTGCATTATATCCTTACAGAGTTCCAAGGAAGAAAGAAGGGGAGGGCAGTGAGAATGTGAATTTGAGAGCTATGGCCACATATCGACTCGTAAATGCAATAGATTACTATTTGGCAATATATTTATTAAAATATGATTGTTAATGGCCAACAGAGTTGTAACCACGTGTAGAATTAACCATGAGCATTTTAGGTAAGTTAAACATACACATTGTTGAAGGAAACCCATCAGGAACAAGGATATTTTTCAAGCTATAGATGCTTATACATCCGATTCAAGATAATGCTAAGATGCCTTTGTTTTTACCCTTGTAACTTTTGTCATTCCAAAATATGAAAATTAATCGTTTGCGCTCTGATCTCATTACACGTCAAAGTTGGTTTCACGATACTTTTTTTTTTTGATGGTTTTTGTGTCATTTAAGTGAATTGTAACTTTGTTGGTAGTCTAAAAAACTGAACCAACCTAACTAAATGTATTCAGTTCATATATGAGTTTTACTGTATCTTATACCAAAAGGTGTCTATAATTTCTGATTTTAGCTATTATTTTTTAAGTATTCAAGAGCCTTAATTACCACAAAGTGCCTTTGATTGATCATCCAAAAGCACATACGCCTCTTGGGCCTACAACAGTGTCTTCCATGGAAATTTATACATCTTCTTTTACAACTCTTTGAATTTATGTGTCTTCCGGGTTTCTCAGTATGTCTCCTCTTGAAAATCTGTTTCGAGGCTACAAAGATGTACAGTATAACTTTACTTCACCTAACTGTTATATACCCGCTGACATGCACAATTAATAATTTTTAAAAAGTATAAATATACTCACACATAATTTTACAGAACAAGAATTACATACAGGTTTGCCTTCTTATTAATATACTTGCATTATAATGTGATTAGCAACGTTTTAATTCTGTAAACATTCACATCTCTCTCTCTCTCTTCCTCTCTTCTGCTCACCCCTTCCCTCTCCCAGGTTTTAAAACTTTGATATCGAGCTCAATCTCAGATTTTAATTTGCAACGTCTTCATACCTTGAAATGCTTTTAAAAAAAACATTGCCTTATTGGACACTTTTCAAAACCATTGCTTTATCGGCACAAGTTAATTCTTTAAAAGAATTCTAAGACAAAAAGACGAAAGAACAAAAAAATATATATTTTTTGTCTTTGTCAGACACCTTTAAGTGCCTAACTCACTTATGTCACAAATGAAAATATGCATGTAGTACAGTTTTTATGAGACTTGATGCCTTAAAACGAACTGCTTCTAAACATTTGAATATTTAATTAAATATAGCACATATATCTAAAATAATTTTTTTACTTAGGCCCATAAGCGCTTTACTAACTATTTCTTCCTGTCATTGGTGTCATTGTGGTTTTAAACAGCAGGACAATGTCTGGTCGCTCACACCCTCTCCGAGCCAGAAATCTGATAATGAGGAACAAATTGATCTTCTTCCGGCGATGAATGAGAGAGAGGAGTATAGAAGGAATCAGATGGAGGGTTCTAAAGCGACACTGTTAACAAATACTCCTAAAGATATGATCGAAGAAAAGGAAACCATAGAAAAGAAAGATGAAGGAACATACATGCTCAATGGCTCGATACTCGAGCAAAGAAACGTAGATACCGGGCAATCTGAAGAAGGAGATCTGGAAGGAAACGCACAACACCAGGCTGAAAAGAAACAAGAGGAAGAAGACAAAAACAAGCAAGATATAGCGCAAGCAAGAGATTCGGAGGAAACAAGACATAGTGAAGACTTTTCAACCAGCAGTTTCACTTCAACCTGGGAAGTTGAGTTGGAGAAGAGTCAAGTGGTGGTGACCATAGAGAAAGTGGGAACATTTTTGTCTGTGGTGAGCAGGGACATACAGGAAGCTTGTGAGCTTAGCAACTATCTAGATGTGGAATGGAGTGAGGATAGCGCGAGCTCTTCGCTCTGTACTGTCTCTATACCACAGGCCACCGACGTAGGCGAAAGACATCACGAATATTCACCATTCCAGCATCCAGACCGAAGCATAATGAAAGAATGGAGCGTCACAGAAGGTAACGATGGTGAGGAATACGATGAAGATGTTGGCCCGCTTGATGATGAGAATGACAGAGGAAGTTCTGGCCGTAGCACTTTGTTAGAAATCTTGGCAGGGTCTTGTTCGGTGGAAGAAAATCAGTTGGAGATTAACGTGTGTGCCGAATGTCTAGAGTATGACCATAAGAAAGTACCCTTGACATCTGAGATAGACAGAAAAGGAATGGAAATTCGTGACATAGATGAAGGCATTTTGAAAGATGGACACGGGGTGTCGGTAAATCTCTCAGATAAAAGTAACAGCAAATTGGAAAGTCATGACTTGTATGTTTCCAAAGAAAGAATGAAGGGGACGGAGGACATGCACAGTTTCAATGCAACGGCTTCATCAAAACCTTCAGAGAGAACACAAAAACCGCAAGCTTTGGATATAAAACCAAAAATAAACAAGTCCCATGAGCGATGTCTGACTCAAGAAGATAAAACAGCAAAAATAAACGAATCCCATGGGAAAAATCTGGTTATGGGAGATAAAAAAGCGAAAAGAAACAAGTCTCGTTGGAAAAATCTGACCAAAGAAGATAAAAGAGCGAAGATGAACAAACCTCACTGGAAACGCCTGACTCAAGACAGTCAAAATAATCAAGAAGTGAAGCGTGAAGCAAAAGGAGTGGAGAAAGGCTGGAACATAAAGCCGCTACACAAATGTCTATTCGGTAAACAAGGCCACGAAACTAATTCAACCCTATCTGATTGCTCCAAAGGTGCTGCACTTTTTGAGAAATCCGCCAAAAACAAACGATTTGTTGACCAGGAAAAAGGCCAAGAATTCGTTCGAGCTTCGAGCATAGGCATGATGAAACCGTGCCTAGAGAGCAGCGTGGGTCCAGGCAAGATCAAGAAAGGTCTCTTGTGTCAGACAGATGAGATGCTCTTTGACATCAAGCGTAGAGCTGAAAGTTGGGACGAATACGAGTCGAAAAGATTGAAGGAAAAAACAGAATCAGAGGAGAGCGCGGGAGAGTTAGGGGGAGGAAACTTGAGCGTGGAGGAAAGAAGGACAGTACAGAGGAAGACACGGCTACGAAGAGTATTAAAAGAGAGAGAAAAATCTGAAGAGGAGATAGAAAGAGAGAAGTCAAATAGAAGGAAAGAATGGAAGTAAAAGCTACTTAAAATGTGATCTTGAACCACAAAAAGAAAGGGAAGTTTTTTTCGGTTAAAGAGAGAATTGACAGAAAAAGAAACAAGTAAGGCCAATGGAAATACTGAAAACAAATTGAAATGTGACCTAGAAGGGGAAAACAAAGCGCAATGAAAATTGAAGCAGTAAAGAACCTTTTCCCGAAGGTTTCCAAAGTATTGAAATCAAGCTCTTATAGACGTGAATGGGAAATTCCAGTAATTTGTTTTTCGTTTGAACAAAAAACAAAGAATGAATTCTCGCCTCAGCATTGCCTCACCCTCATAACTCCGACTTCGAAGTATTCACGGCATAGGAGCTAAGCCCATGTGGTAGGAACAAAACTAATTCCGTTACCATTTTCACACTTTTTATTTGATTTTGTATTCATTGATACCTTTTCACTTCTTAATTAGGCCTAAATTTGCCTGTTCTACCGTTTGTACACTAGTTTTTGTTACCACAATGTTTGATTTTCTGTTCTGTTACCAATGGTACTGACCTAAATCTACCTATTGGCGCCGAAGTGTGTATGGAAAATGGTCTAAGAGCGTTTTTTAAAGCTACGTAATATTATTTCCTATCGAGGCACACAAAGAAATGCGTAATCTGCAAGAAGGAATGCGGGAGCGGTTTTGTTTCCCAAGTTGTGACGTAGATTTAGGTTAGAACCATTCTCAATCTGAAAACGAAGTTGGTACATACTGTTCAAAAGTAATAAACTTTAATCCCTATTAAGTAATCTTTTTGACTTCTTGTGTTTTTTCTGGATAATGTTTTTTTAACAATTAGAATAACATAAACGCTTTCAATTAATGATTATAATTTTTGTTCTCTTGTAATTCTGAAACTGGCGTGGCATAGACCGTACCGGCTACCCAGGGAAACTTTTACATAAAATTTAAATAGGAATTAGCATCTCTCGCGATACATTGGCTGTCGATGCGCAAACCTGACAAATTTTGATTTATTCATTTCAATACTTGTTTTCACTGACCATTGCACTTTAAATGTTATTTCATTCTTATACTTACAAACTGTACTCATTATGAACACTAATGTTTAAGTCGTAATTTCAAGATAATGTTCAACATATTAAATTTCGTCGTATTGAATGTCTCATTACTCAATGTTTCTTCTCCCGTTGCCAGGGTGATCGGGACGCTTCTATTTCATAGGTATGACATATTTTTGTTTTGTTGCTAGAGTTACCTAACTTGGATTGTTGACGTGAATGACTTGAATCTCTTGTGAGCCTGGACTTTTAACTTCAGCGCTTGTGTTCAGCTTTCTACATATGTTGATTCTTTTCACAGGAAAATCTTCTGCTCCTTTCTGGCTGTGTTAGGATTTTTAATGGAGTCTTTACACTTGCTCGTAAAATACTTTAAGCAAAGTCTATTTTCTTTTTGTATATTTTTTTTGTTCAATTATGATACTATAGTAAAAGAATCAAAGAGCGCAATTATTTTAAATATATTTTTAGGTCACAAGCTAGTATAAATAAAATACCATAATTTTTCAACCTTGCAAATAGTAGAAATACGAGTAGTGTATTCTATACAGAACCTTGTCAAATGACGGCTGAACTGTAATCGCAAGGAAGTAACAACAAAGGATTGGTATGCACACACTTTAGTTTGAAACTTTAGTCCCTTCCAAGCAAAAAATATATCTCCTAGATTTGAAAGAATAGCCTTTCTGCTCCCCAACCAATACAAAATAGTGCTTTCATATTATACAAATATCAATCAAGATTTCTAAGCGATAAAACTGTTTTAGACACCACCTATGTGGTATTTCAAACTTTTCTCTTGTAGCTTCCATCTATATTTCATATTTATGTACTGAATTGTCTTGAACTTTTAATACTCTTGAACAATGCGTGTGAGAAGGGAAAACCGTGAAAAAAGCAATAGAGTGTTGTATTAAATATTAGGTATATATAAATACAAAACATGTAGATGTCATCACTGGAAAGAAGCAAAGGAAAATAACAACAACAAACAATCCAACAGAAAAAAAGAAGAAATCGCTATATGGACCTCGGATGAAGTTGAAAAAGATTATGCTACTTACACAATTTTGTTAATGCTTGTTTGCAGAATATAAAAAAATAATAAATTGAGAAACAGAAACATTATTGGACATTCTCCCTTCTTTTGTTTATTTGGAACGAACTTTTAGGCGTAATTGAATTTACTTAACTTTCTTCATTAACTTTGCTTTGACGGTAAAATCTTAAAAACTCCTTAAAATATTCTTATTCTTATTAGCAGAGTGAAAGCGATTAAGTTGTAAAAGCCTTAGATGCTGAGAATTTAAGGGCCCTCTCAGATTTCATCGTATTAAGTTTTTTTTTTACAGCTGTAAGATCCAGTAAGTCTATGGCTTGTACTAATAGGCCAAATAGTCATTGCTTTAGTAGTTATATTATGTGTATAATTGCTTCTAACAATGTCGCCAAAATAACTTACAAATAGTTTAAGCCCAGTAGATATGCTTTAAACGCGCACTATTTTTCTTTTTTGCAAGTTGCGCTTAACTTTTCTGAGGGCATCGAAGTATCGCATAAGACACTTTAAACGAAAAGATATACACATGGACGTTCTATGCTTAAAACACAACAATGCTTTTAGCGCACTCTGCCCTTTATATATTATACGACTGTTTAATCTACAAGTCTAGGTTTGTTTTTTTATGACAAAAAGTTTCGATCCCTTACGCTTAGCATAACTAAACCTCCTCCTTGACAACTTCGATTTTTTACTAACATAATTATTTCCTGTTTCGTTTTACGTTTAAAGAAAAAAGAAGAGCTTGAAATTTTGACCTCTTTAGCTTTTAATGTACATCATACAAGCAAAACTGCCAAGCATCACTTGGTTCCCCTCACATTCTGCTCATTTTCTGTAACTGAAAATCCAATAGCGACAATGAAAAAAAATTAGTTCACCGGGGGAGGGGGGGCACCTTTTTTCTTTTACAGGCTGTAAGAATATGTTTTTGTTTGTTTTGTACATCTAGATTCCTTAAGTGACATAGGGTGCGAGTTATAAGAGGTTTAAAGAATATTTTTTATTGTGGAAAAACTCATAGTTTCCAACTAAATGTATGTCTTTCTTAAATAACTGCGTTTACGCGCTACTATTTTCTATTAATGTTTGAAAATCTGTTCCTCTATTTTAACTTTATGAAGCAATTAAAGAACAAACGGTACTGTTAGACTCCACATAAATAAGATTTTTGCTGTGTTTCATTACCACTTCATAAGTCAACCCTACATTATAACGTCAAAGATCTTACGAATTCTTATGAAATGTTTGAGAAACTTTGCCTACCTTTTTATGTCGCAATGTCTCATGTCACCGTAAACACAAAACATGACTTATTTTTTCGTATGTACTAAGCCTATGGCTGAACGTTGACGAACTATGCATTTCTATTAGAATAATAATACTGTTTTCAGGCCTGACGGATAAATGTGTTAAAAAAAAATTATAACATGATAAACATTATATTGTCATTCTTACAATCGTGCACTCTCAATTATTCATTATTTTTTTCCGCCACAAGATTAAACTGTAAAATAATTGCCCTGTTTGCTTTCTCTGTGGTAAAGGGGAGGTAATCAATAAATTTTCGCTCTAAAAATTTTAGCAACTGCTTTTCGTGTTATTTTTTCGAGTTAATTTTTGTCTGATTTCAATTCCTTATTTTTTAACCGTTGTTTTTCCCTGAAAACATTTGGAATTAAAACAAATCAAGGCAAAGAAAGAAGCGCCAATTCGTACTACATAAAGTAGTTCTTATTTTTTAACGTTTCCATTGTTCTTCAATATGGTTTTGATATAATCAAACACAGTTCATTGATGCTGAGCATGCATAATTAAAAAAAATTTAATGGAGATTTTCATGAGAGAGAAAGAGAGAGAGAGAGAGAGAGAGAGAGATTTTGAAGGCATAGAGTAACAATATACAAAATAATCATAGGCTACGACAGAATTTCGAATGTCTATCAGATTGCAAAAAAGGAGCATACTGACAATGAGAAAGAAAGAGAGAGAGATAGATAGAGAGAGAGCGAGAATGAGAGGGGAGACAGAGAGATACATAGAGAGGGAGTTATTTATATAGAACGGGTGGAAGAGAAAAGAAGAAAGATCAACGAACGAGAAAAAAAGAACAAGGAAATGAGAGACAAATCTTTAAAGAATGAAAGATAAGAAAGAGGTGAACCAGAAAGATAAATTTACAGAGTAAAAGAGTAAAGAAACAAACAAAAGGAAAAACAATAGTGAGGCACGAAAGAAAAGAGAAAAGGATTCACTTTTATAGAATCTAGAGGTGGAAACAAATGAACAAAAATGTATAAAAAGGAGAGACAGATAAAGAGAGAGAGAAAGAGAGATAAAGAGAGAAAGAGAGAGATAAAGAGAGAGATAAAGAGAGAGAGAGAGAAGATTTTGTGGATCAATTATAACAAATTAAAGCAAAGCGTGTTTTAAGTTTAGCCGTTACATTTTATTAGAATTCAAATAACGAACAAGCAGCCTTAAACTTTTAAAGAAAACAGATCAATTAGGTAACATTATTTGTACGAATAACACAGATATACGCGTATTAATAAGATAAAAAATTTTTATCATCAGAATTAAACAATTCAAATTCGTAATAAAAGTACAACGACGACGATTTCGACATGATAGGTATGATGACATTGATCAGGATACTGATTACAACACTAGGGTAACAACATTATTTCGGTAAAATATGAATGTCTATTATTATAAAAAAAAACTTACAAGAATAACAATAGTGACGAAAGCAAAACTAATGATGATTTTAATGATAAAAACAATAGTTGTAATGATTTTATTAATAATTGAGCTAAGCCAAACGACTCAAGTCTTTGTAAACATCAAAGACATGTACAATTTTGCCCAAAGATGTCAAATGTTTAGGGGATTGTAGTGGGCATAAAATGGTTTTGAAATTGACGAAGTGACATTGAAGTGTGGCGTCGTGGTCTAGTGGTAGACGCTAGGCTTTCGGATCAAGAGGTCCGGGGTTCGAGTCCTGCTTTCGGCAAGTCGATGTTTATTCCTTGAGAAAGACTATTTACACACATTTCTTTGCCTCACTCATGCGTTAAACGAGTACCCGACTATAGGCAGTGAAAGATCTTGTCAGAATGCTAGAGTGATGCGCTTAACTAGCTGCTCCTCTGTGAGTTCAAAGGTACTTTGGTTGGGAATGGCCTGTCGGGGATCCCATGTAAAGCGCTTAGAGCACTTTAGTGCATAAGCGCTATAAAAAACGCTCTTTATTTTAATTAAAAGGTGATAACAACGATATATCATTTTTCTACATTGAATTACTTTTCCTTCAATTATGCTAATCGTGGAATTTTAGTGCTCAAAAATATTGTGAACGCTACCCACCTATTCACTTATTTATCTCATAATTTTTTTCTCAAAACATAGGATTTTTAGAATCAAAAGCAAAACTAAAAGCGTCATACACCGATCTGTCTTATTGTTTTAGAACTGACTAATGGTTGTGGATCTGTTCGGCTCTGTGGGCTTAATTTAGTGAATGATCAAACTGCGTAAACTATTTCTTTACTTTATGAACCTAATATTCTGTAACAACCTGTTAAAGAAGGTTCCGAGTGTGCAAATGTTGTAGAGCGGTTGTGATCTGACTTCTTGATATAATGTCTGGCTGCAGGTGAGGAGAAAGTGGAACTCCTTTTACCTCTACGGCGCACACTGCGCATTTCCGATTTTCTTGTGGAGTTGACTGTTGCATCTTGCTAGGTTACTTCTTAGCGGCAGACATTTGTTTCACAGCATTGCAAATACAGTGGAAACCTGATAAAGTCAACACCTTGGGACCGAAAAAATGTGCTGACTTTAGCAAGAGTTGACTTTAACCATGACAAAAATACAAAGAAATATAAAATGGGACTGCAAAACAGTGTTGACTTTAAGCAAGAGTTTCCCTTAAATGTGTTGACTTTAAGTGGATTCCACTTGAGTCTAAGCTTAGTTAAAATAATGACACAGTAAAAAAAGTAAAGGTGGTAGTTTGATGGCGTGGGCTATACTTTTTGTTCGTGAGTCAAGCTCCTGAACAACCCATCCTTTAAGTCTTTCTTTTACTTCGTGGGTTAATAATTTACAAGTTCTTCCTGCTTGGAGTTCCCAGGTAAATCTCTTACTCAGTGAACATAGATGCTTTCTAATATCTGTATATTCATTGTTCCTACAACTTTGGTCTTAAGCTCTCATGACCCCCCCCCCCCACTATTTCAGCGTATGTATCATGTTCAAAATTTTTTATCTGCCCCACAACGTAATTACCCTTCAACAATAACCGACAATTAACGGGCACCGATCACAATATATTGGGGCACAAAAATTCCATGAACGAAAAGAGATGCAATGTAAAAAAATGATGTTATTGTTGTTATCACTTTATATTTCAACGCCACCTTGTCAACGCTTATGGTATTTGGGCTGTAAAGAATAATTTAGGAGTCGGTGCGATTGAACAAAATCAATGGTACGTAAAGTTTGAACGAAACCTTGACAACAAAGCGGAGTTTCATCTTGTATTAAAGGGTGGGTTGTTCCAAAAAGCAAAAGCACCGACACTAAGTGAGGACTTTTGAAAATATCAGCCTTAGGTTAAGGTAAGATAAAACGTTTCGTACTGTCGGAATAAGGTGTGAATACGTTAATGATTATGTTCGGAACCTTTTAATGCATAGATTCATTTTGCGAAATTCGATAGTCACTCGATATTTTATCACAGACAACAACATCAAATCTTTGAGATTTAAATAGACGTAAATGTTATGATAAGTAGTATTTTTAGTGATGAGTTTAAGGATGGTAGCTCTTTTTTTAATAAACTGAATGGTTATAACCTAAATCTACATATTGTTGCAAAATTGTGTATAAAAAATTGATTTAAGAGCATTTTATTTAAGCTGCGTAATATTTTTCCTATCATGCTACACAAAAGGGTGCGCAATCTGCAAGAAGAAAGGCAGAAAAGATTCGTGTTTCCAAAGTTGTGACGTAGATTTAGGCAGAAACATTGGGAATTCTTAATTGGTTTTCAGATAAGCCTTTATATAGCATTAATCCACATGCTAATTTAATATAAGTCTAAACGTACACGAAACTTTTCCTGAAATAAAAAGTCAATTGCCTGAAGATCAAAAGTCGTACATTTTTCTTTACTTGCGAGCTGCATGATGATATCTGTGACTGAACACTACTATTAGGTAGAGATAAACTTCAAGCAAGCTTTTTGTTTTAAATCTAGATTAAGAAGAGCAATGTGACAAAGATACTGTAGACAGATAACTTAGGTGTTATTAACTGCAGGTTCAAAATTAGTAGCGCCGCGCCTTTACATCAGTTTTTGGTGTCATCATCCTTATAAATCCCAATCATGGCTATGACGGTCAATATTATCAACAGCAGCAACAGCATCACTACCATCACAATCATTATCATCATCATCATTGTCATCATCACCACCACCACCACCACCACCACCACCATCATCATCATCATCATCATCATCATCATCATCATCATCATCATCATCATCATCATCATCATCATCATCACCACCACTATCACCATCATCATCATCATCACCACTACGATCACCATCAACATTATCTATTAAAAACCTATCAAATCTTTATTGCAACCACCAACCGACACCAGATTTAGTTAGACCAATTTTTTTTCTTGTTTCAAGAAACGTAAAAACCCATGGTGCTGCAAATATAACTTTACATGGGTTACTCCCCTTTGTACTTTTTTCTGAACCGAGCGTTACCCCAGAACACTCCATTACATGAAGCGTTTTATTATGTCCACAAAAATAAACTTTTAACTGACATGGAGTACAGACCCCAGAGACAAAAAGGAAAAGAAAAGCATATATAAAAAAACAAGGCTTTATTACGTTCATAAGTCAGTCTCTTCCACTCACAGTAAAAATATTAAAAGCATTATAAAATTGTTGTGTAGTGTTTCTGAGGCTCCACTGTCTAGTATATAAAAATCATTATATCTACAACATGATATTGTATCAACTCTGTAACTTTTACCCTGTTTGATGCTTATGAAGCTTTTACACGCTCTCTCTTTCTCTCTCTCTCTCTTTCTCTCTCTCTCTCTCTCTCTCTCTCTCTCTCGCCGTGTCATTTTTCTCCGTTTTTACAAACTTTCCTTTTTCTGTTTTTTTTGTGTCGATGTCTTCCTTCACAAGCACTCCTCATTCACTCCCGGTCAGTGACTGCCTATCTTTTTGTTTGTCTGCCTGGCTTTGCCTGCCTCTTCTTTTACCTTATATTTTTTGTTTCTTCTTTTTTCAACTTCTTTCCCACAAACAGTAGAATAAAAATACGCCAAGACTAACGTCATAATCAGAGGCATAGCAGATGATACATTGTATTTCAAATGTAAAAAATGATAAGTACCTGCACTAGCAGGTAAGTGATAAAAGGAAATTTACCTCTCCTAATATCATAGCATTATTTAACGAGCTCTGAGAAAGAAGAAAAACATACAGATCTTGTATATGTTGCCATGACAAAAATTATATTACCATGACAATAATAAAATGACAAACTTTCAATATTTTCTGTCTCATAACTTCAAGCGACTGTTTTTTATATTAAGAAACTGGCAGAATTAAGGGGAAGCTCGAGGGTTTTTTAACACTTCTAATCTTGCTATGCCAATTATTTTACAT
>BMAT01002623.1:50755-63382 GCA_019649035.1 Elysia marginata | reverse complement strand
GTAAGACACTCGCTCAGAGATCGGGAGGTGTGGGTTCGATCCGCGGCTGAGTCAGACCAAAGACTTTAAAATTAGTTTTAGCAGCTGATCCGCCTAGTGTCTGGCATTATGGCATTATACCAGTACTAAGTCTGGTAGGCCCGGTGTCAGGATAATGTGACTGGGTGTGGTGTATGCAAGCGCTCCTTACATCACAGTGTGGCAGCACGCTTTCAATTGTCCCAAGCGCCGTCTCTGATATAACCTTGTAGTTGAAAAGAGACGTTAAAATTTAAACAACCTAACAACCTAACGTATTCAAGAATTAAATTGGCTTCAAATGCTTACCTCTAGCGAGATTCGAACCCTCGACATACAGCTATAGCTCGGAAAGCCAGTGCCGGTTACCTAACATCTTTCAATACTTATTGATATCGCAGTAAGTGGCCTCGTAAGAGATTAGATGTATCATGAAATTGACCTTTTCAGACACAGGACAAAGACACTAAAATCTTTTACACCTATGATTATAAATAATGAATGGCACACATAACGCCCACATAATTTCATTTCGTAACAATTTTGTAGTGATTTTTTAAATTCATTGATAAGGGTAACTTTCGATATAATGGACGCGATAAGTAAAGAGAGATCAAAGACTATTTTTCTTAATTTTTTAAAATTTGTATTTGTACCGATTGATGGTATAAATTAATTTTTATTCGCAAATTATTAAATTGGTAAAAAAAATTAAAAGCTGTGCATTCTTTAATTTATTGAAAGTATTTTCTGATGTCTGAGGCAGCAGAGGGAGGGGGGGTAAAAATCTTTGAAAAAGTAAATTACAAATGAAACGTAAATTTTTAAGATCACTGTACATTGTAAAATGACATCATGGATATTCCAGCAAGAAAGTAGTATAGTCATTTAAATTTCTATTGTTTTATCTTTGCCCTTGTCATAACTGGCTCCAGACTGTAAAACGACATCAAAGAAGCCCTAAATGATAAGCACCTTTATCATCTGAGTGATGTGAATTAAATAGACCACGATACTATAAGGTAGATTATAGTAACAGTGATAGCGGTGTGATTACAACTGTCACCTTTCCACCCGTTCACGTAATCAATTCATGAATGAAAATGTGTATAGTGCAAAACAAGTCACGTGGAAAAATCCTGAGATATCTTTTTGAGAAAGTTAAAAATCACAGTGAAAATAAACATTGAAGTCTGTTGCAAAGAAAACGGAAAAAAATTACTGGCCTAGTCTTTTGGTGACAGATATACGGATGTGAAATTAGAACGTCTTGAGGTTGAGTCTTGATAGTGATAAGTGCTGTGTTAAATCTTCAGACACAGCAACTCTTTGCACACACACCCACACTCACAAACGCACCATAGTACACACACATGTGTAACGTAGATTCTCACATGGTACGAAGATGAAACCACATCCAGCTTTAGGTAGAGATTGATTGATTGAATGAAAAATATTTTTACAAGCCCAATTCCACTTCAAAGGTGCTTTCAGGGCTTGGGTCCCAATGACAATCTACAGGCTGCCATCCAGTTTACTAGCGGGGATACCATGACTTAGCCTCAGCCGGTCACATTATACTGACACCGACCCAACCAGTAGGGGCCCGGACTGTGCTCGGCTGAGGCTCGAACCCACGACCTCTGGGCCACGGAGCGAGGCCTCTACCAACTGAGCTAGCTTTAGGTAGAGATGAATACCTTATAACAATGTTCGTTGGATTGAACTCCGCCAAGAGTATTTGTTTGGTGGCATTTGAATAGGAGCATAAAACATTTTCACAGTTTCTTTTCCTGTTCTGCTTTTATAAAGTGTTGCAGTCTGCAGCCTTCTTTGTATGCAGCTTTGGCAATAATTGATTTGTGGACGAGAATCAATCTTTATGATTATATAACTTATACAACGCAGAAATATTATGTTATTCTTTGATACGCTAAATACATAGTAAAAAGAAAGTCCACGATAATTTCTGCCAACTTATTTTATCAAACCTTTAAAAAAAATATTTCATCAGCACGAAGTGTTAAAATGTTCAAGTTATTACTCATTTGTCCTCTCCACTCTTAGTAAAGGCTGTGGATATGAAAACATTATAGAGTGTTACACAATGTAATCAATAAGTAATAAATCAACAAGTTGATTTGTAGAGAAACTTAATAAAATCTGCCCCCTGATAACATTTAAAAAAACTTGGTGCCCTGACTTACACGGGGCCTTAACTCTATGACCAAAGCAATAAATATCGTACAGTAAACGATTCACGCCATCCTCTTTGGACTGCATACCAGATTTCAGGAAGATCAGGAAGATTTATTACTGCTCACAGCAAAACAGGACGTTATAAAAATCTTTTGTGCAGACAACATCTCGGAAATTATCGGAATTTAAAAAAAAATCACATGTAAATGTTAGTTTCAAGGCTTTGCTTTCTTTTATCTATACATTTTATATATCTGTTAATTTATGGAGAAATGTGAGAGAGGTGAGGAAGTGAATGTGAAAGTGAATTTGAATTGAATTGAAGAATATTTTTACAAGCCCAATTCCACTTCAAAGGTGCTCTCAGTGTTTGGGTCCCAATGACAATTTACGGGCTGCCACCCAGAGACTAGCGGGGATACCATGACTGAGCCTCAGCCGTGCACATTATACTGACACCGACCCAACCAGTAGGGGCCCGGACTGTGCTCGGCCTAGGCTCAAACCTGCGACCTCTGGGCCACGGAGCGAGGCCTCTACAACCGTGAAAGTGAAACCGAGAGAGAAACTTGCTTCTGCCGTAAAATTGTCTTTGTTTATCGTACAGTCTTGATGGTATGTAACTGCATATAGTTGATGTATTTATGTGCTTGAGTGTGAAATTTAATTGTCAAACTATAATTGTTCCAGCCCCAATGTCCATGCCAAATTTCCAATTATGGATCACTAAAGAATATCTTCTTATCTTATCTTATAGAATATTAATATGTGAGATTTTGTTTGTGTACATGGTATTTAAAAATTGAAAGTACTGTTCTTTCGCATCCGATGAGATTAGAGCATTCGTATTTGAACAGAACAAGTACCTAGAAAGCTCTTTACTCTCCAAAAAACTATTCAATGTTCACTTAAAAGCCAAATTTCTTAAAATTACCAAGAGGAAAAGAGAACTCTCCGATCGAAAAATACCATCACCACCATAGCTCTTTTCACTCAGTATCTGGATAGAAAAAGAAGATTTTCGCGCTTTATATTCCTATACCCTTCCTAAATCTTTCTCCTCAAGGAGGTCCACCTGTCTATATTTATAATTGAATCAAATTAATGTTCAAGCTAGAGTGAGTTCATTCAAAATCTTCCTCGAATCTTTCTTGCGTTATTTCACATCCCCTAAGTCTATTGAAGACCATATCTCCACCACCAGACTACCTTTTTTTTGTTGAAAAGCCTTTTTGAATACTCCAAAGGCACTTGTAGAACTTTTGTTCCACAAATTGCTTCAGCTGCAAGCCCACTCCACTGCTGATCTCTTGGTCATCATTTCAATAGCGTCTCCCTTCAAATAGTGGTAGGCTTAAAAGCCCCACAGTGTTTTCCTGACGGTCAGATAATGGAATCAGAGAAGGAATTATTCATTGTTGTGGCTGTAGCTACCTTGAACCCTGTTCGCAGACTTATTTCTGTGTCGGCGTAACATTACTACGCCCAGAACACAACAAGGGCGTCATAAAAGGTCTCTACTTTGTGGCAGACATTGTTCTTATATTCAGTCTAGCCTGAATCCTAGTGATGGCGCTGGACAGTCGCAGCAAAACAGGACGTTATAAAAATCTTTTGTACAGACAACATCTCGGAAATTATCGGAACAAAAAAAAAATCACATGGGAAATGTTAGTTTCAGGGCTTTGATTTCTTTTCTCTACACATTTTATATATCTGTGAAATTATGGCCGTAAGGAAAACAAGCGAAAGAGGTGAAGAAGTGAGTGTGAAAGTGAAACCGAGAGAGAAACTTGCTTCTGTCGTAAAAGTGTCTTTGTTTATCGTACAGTCTTGATGGTATGTAACTGCATATATTTCATGTATTTCTGTGCTTGAGTGTGAACTATAACTGTCAAACTATATGCCATTTGTTCCAGCACCTAAGGCGATGCCAAATTTCCAATAATGGATCACTAAAGAATATCTTCTTGTCTTACCTTATAGAACATGAAGATGTGACATTTTGTTTGTGTACATGGTATTTAAAAATTGAAAGTACTGTTCTCTCGCATCCGATGAGATTAGAGCATTCGTATTTGAACAGAACAAGTACCTAGAAAGCTCTTTACTCTCCAAAAAACCATTCAATGTTTACTTAAAAGCCAAATTTCTTAAAATTACCAAGAGGAAAAGAGGACTCTCCGATCGAAGAATACCATCACCACCATAGCTCTTTTCACTCAGTATCTGGATAGAAAAAGAAGATTTTCGCGCTTTATATTCCTATACCCTTCCTAAATCTTTCTCCTCAAGGAGGTCCACCTGTCTATATTTATAATTGAATCAAATTAATGTTCAAGCTAGAGTGAGTTCATTCAAAATCTTCCTCGAATCTTTCTTGCGTTATTTCACATCCCCTAAGTCTATTGAAGACCATATCTTGACCACCAGACTACCTTTTATGTTGAAAAGCCTCTTTGAATGCTCCAAAGGCACTTGTAGAACTTTTGTTCGACAAATTGCTTCAGCTGTAAGCCCACTCCACTGCTGATCTCTCGGACATCATTTCAATAGCGTCTCTCTTCAAATAGTGGTAGGCTTAAAAGCCCCACAGTGTTTTCCTGACCGTCAGATGGTGGAATCAGAGAAGGAAGTATTCATTGCTGTGGCTGTAGCTACTTTGGACCCTGTTCGCAGACTTATTTCTGTGTCGGCGTAACATTACCACGCCCAGAACACAACAAGGGCGTCTTAAAAGGTCTCTACTTTGTGGCAGACATTGTTCTTATATTCAGCCTAGCCTGAATCCTCGTGATGACGCTGCACAGTCCCATACGGGTTGGGAATGGGGAAGTGCTCCCTCGCGACTCTCTAGAGCGAAGGGGTTAGTAATGTTCACTCACAGCATGACTACCCTTTAAAACTTAGAAATAGTAAAAAATTCCTAACCATGTATATGTTTTTAAGTAGTAAAGGTAAAGGTAAAGGTAGTCCCATACTCGACACGAGCGTAGGGGAACAAGGAGCAGGGTCCTCGTTTTTCTAGGCACACGGCATAGTGAGGTAGTTTGCCATTGCTTTCCTCGCCGCCTTAACTTTGGCCGAGTCTTAAGAGACCTAGCTACCCATCAAGTGATTGGTGGGCACAGGTGAGCAAATAAAATTTAGCCCGGACTGGGGATCGAACTCGGGACCTCTCAGATAGCGGTCAACCGCCCTACCGATTGCGCCACTGGTCACCCCTTTATATTATTTATTTGTTAATGTATCATACCGTACAGCATGAAATAACAAAAGATGTCAAAACTTATCTAAGCATCTTATCAAATCGGGTCACACAAAGAATAGAAAGCACAAGGAAAAAAATAGCCTGAATCATTTGCGCCTCTTCTAGCCGAAGTCTTTTCCAGCCGTTAAATCTAGCAAGAAAGAAGAAAAACAGCTTCAGCTCTAGGACCTAGTGCTTCTCTCTGGAAAGTAACGTCCTCTAAGTTTATATCATTTTCTTAATGATTATGACCCGCTGGTGGCTGGTCAGTTTGTCACGCCTCATGAACACTACAACTGCCATAATTGAGTGTAACCAGGTCGATAAATCAGTCCCATTGTTTGACGTAACATTACGGGTGTCCTGTCTTAGCCTTGCTGACCAGTAGCTGACCAGTGGCCGCCAACTCAGTGGATATCATCCTCTCTAGGGCAGGTGTGCGGACACGGCACCAGAAAGCGATGTAAAAAAGGTGCTGTTGTCTTTGCCATCTGATTTGATACGTTAGTTTTCAGTTCAGACTTATGAAGAGGTTGAATTAACCCCGAAATATTGACACGAGACATTAGGTTGTCCCTATACATGTATCTACTTTGGTAGAGGCTTAGCACGAGTCTATGAAGACATCGGCGATAAAGTAATTTTTTGACACGTGTAGCTCTAAAACCTTTCCATGACGCCTTTTTGATTAATGAAAATCATTATAACTTAACACCATTTTAATTTTATAAAAAGCGCTCAATCCAAATGAATAATCGCGGTTTTATGATGGTAGCAACATTTTCAATATAATGCTAAATGATTAATTCTTAGTGCAAATGAATGTTCGAAAAAATTCAATAAGAACTAGAGAGGATTCTTTCATAAAACGTATAAAATATACCTAGCTCTTATTTTAATTTCTTTTAACCAAGTTGTAACATCCCCTTCATGCCTTCACACACTGTGTTTAAAATGAAAACCTAGCGAAAAGGAATGCTTACATCACATCCGCATCAGTTTTGAAATGTTACATCTCCTACGTATCCAATAAAATCTGTGGCACTTCCCATACTAAGACTTTGTTTTAAGACTTTTAGTTTTAGTTTTTAAACTTGTAGATATTTCTATAATGAGACAGAAATAGGTCGCCACCCACATTGGTTCGAGATAAACTTTAAGAGGCTACTATTACTATTGAAATTTAACAGTCGTGTTTTAAGACTTCCAGCATTACTTCTTTGTTATAACTGTAGATACATGTACTTGTATCGGCCACCACAACAGCTATAACTTATTCTGAAGACGATTTAAAGCATGAAAATGCACATAATTTAAAAATAAAATCAGACAAATATTATTTCAGAGAAGGCTAAATCTTTCATTTCACCCTATCCAAATTATAGAATTTGATAATATATTGTTGTATAATAGTAATACAATTGCAAATATAACTTCGGTGTTTACAGATTTTAAAGAAATTCATTAACACAATTAATAAATTATCATGTTGGTATGCAAAAAAAAAAAAAACAAAAAAAAAACAAAACAATTTCCAGGTCCATAGTTTTCTGTATTTTGTTGAAAAAATAATGCTCTTAACCCACCACCAAACAAAATTAATCCCTTGTTGATTTTTCTATCGTCAAAATAAAGTTGCGTCCTCGTTAGATAGATGTGAGAACATCTTAACGTAACGATGGCTAGGTTAAATTATGGTGAATGAGTTGGAAGTCGGAAATTTTTTATTTATTTGTTACATTTGTGTAGCGCTTTTTGTGGGAACTTCAAAGCGCTTTAGATAGAAATACAACATATAATAAACCATTAGCTAAAAAAAAATATATATATGTATATAAAATACAGTGATTTTTCTAGATATAACATAGTCATAAAAAGTAAGTTTGCTGCTTTCAACCATAGGTAAATGTACGAATAAAAATTTATTATATTTATAATGATCGTGATATTAAAAAAAAAAAAGTGTACATAGATGAAAGAAAAAAATGAAAAGATTCTTTTTTTTCCAATAAAAGGTCTGTTTTTCTTCTTATTTTTCCATATTCTAAATCAATATTTGGAAGCTGAGAAAAATGTGCTAAACAAGCAATGCATTTGAAAGTAAAAATTGCGACGTCCAATTCATTTCCCCTGAACGCGAGACCAATCTAGCTGTGTGGTTGACAAGTACCAAGGCTCGAACTGTCTTCTCCCAAACAGACGGCGTACGATTTAGAGCAAAATTTCTTTCTCTCTGCAGGTGGTGTATTTAGAAATAAAAGGAAAGTTTAAGAAAGAGCGTTGTTGTTTGTGGAGCAGCGTGGCTCAGTGGTTAGCGCGTCGGACTTGTGATCCGACGGTCGTGGGTTCGATTCCTGACCACGACGCATTTTGTAGCTTCCTTAGGAAAGCCATTTATCCACATTTTCCTCAGTCCACCCACCTGTAAAATGGGTACCTGGCTATAGACAGTGCTTGAAATTTGTATAATGTTAGTATTTGAGCGCCTAATAGGCAGCCGTGCAGCTGTAATGATCTGAAATATGTGTTGAATTTGCTTTGGTGTGATTTGGTTTGCTGGGGGAAATATGTAAAGTCTTGAGACTGCCTTCGGCGGTAGAAGACTATAATCCATGTGTATATTTGTTTGTTTCAATGCTCCTTCAAAGCCCACCCCCGGACAAGTTACGAACAAGCTACAATGTAGTTAACGAGTATATCTTCAAACACTACTCTCGAATTGAGGTGATGTGTGATCATTCGGTTAAGCATATTGTCCCGCTTCGCCCAGGGGCGGCTAAATTTGTCGCATCAAAAACTTATAGGGAATGAGATTAGAGGTAAAACAAGAGTAACGTCCCTTTTCTAGAAGACAACACCCCAAAATACTATATAGGTTATTGCAATCTAGACCTAGATTGTAGGGTCTTATATTGGTAAGTTTCTTACTTTTATAAACGATTTGACATCTAGAACTTAAAAACTATAGAGCTAAATAAAGTTTGTCTTCAAAATAAATCTGTCGCATAAATTTTAAAAGATTGTATACATAGGACAGTGGAGAGACACCAGGAAAGTTCCGCTACTCTTGTTGACATCTCATTCCCTATACTAGAATAGCTAAAAAATTCAAACAAGGTCTCGCTTTCGGTTTGAATCTTTACGAGGAACAATATTGTTACATGATGGTACAAAATGCATTTAAAATCTCCTTGTCTAGAGCATGACTTAGCTCTTTCTTAACGCTCTCCTAATTTAGTCCGGGGGTATGACTTGGCTCTGTTGTGTAATTTAACTATTAAAAAAATTACAAAATTGGCTATTATCTTAGTTGCAACAATTTTTCCTCACAACTAGTTTAAGGTTTTAGCAATCAGTCAAAAAGAAACGGATTACGTAAGAAGGTAGCTGGAAGGTTTTTTCGACACGATTTATTTTGAAGCTATTAATGTTTTAGCAGTAAACTTTATGTAAACTTTATTTTTACGTAAGCAACTTTGATAACTAAGCATCCAGAATTAGCAACTCCATGTCAAGTTAAAATACATTAGCGATCATTAGCGACTTGCCACGGTGAGCGAGTCGGCTATTGGTGATAATCTACATCCATGTGACACTTGCGTAGATCTAGCGATAGATGTTGAGTACATTTGTAGAGCGCTACCTCAACTTGTGTAGATCTAGATTTAGATATGAAGTACACATTTGTAGAGCCGTTCCTTAACACAATTGACTGTGTCGGTGCACTTGAACCGATAATAATTAGCCTTAATAAAACTCTTATTGGATGTTGTGTAACTCTAAGCGGAAACTGATTGGTTGTATCGATATGACTGAATCGATAATCTTAGGCTTTAAAAACTCATGTTATTGTTGTGTAACTCAAAGCGGAATGTGATTGGTTATAACGATATAACTGGGTCGATAATAACCAGTCTTGAAATTAGTAGATTTCTAGTTTTCAAAATTCTCTAGGCCACATAACTGGGAGAAGTTAGGCAACGTTAAGTCTCTTGAGTTTAGGCTTTCTTTTTGGACAAGCTTTTTTTGGGTTGTGTGTGAACTTTAGATCGTTTATTCAAAACATGTCAAGACTTCAAAAACTTTTATGCAATAGTGAAAGAGAATATGGATCTACATGAAATTATCATTGAAGTCAAAATCCTAATACAAGAAGAGCAAGAACAGCAACTGTAGTAGCAGCAGCAGCAGCAGCAGCGGCAATAAAAACAACAACAGGCATCAGCAATAACAGCACTATTCGCACAACATGACTCGCAGAAAGTAAAATGCAACCTAAAATAGTACAAAGATTTTCTGTTGCCAAGGGAAACATGTCAACTAATGTGCTGTTATTTCATAGTCCTCTGCGATAATGTTGCGCTCTTTCCGTTTGCACTATATAGGCGTGAATTACTTATAGAACTCTCTCTTAATCTATATATAAGATCGATAAATAAATCTACTCGTTGGACTATCTATCTATCCACCCACGTTTTGTTTGTTTTTCTTTTCAAGAAAGCAGTTTACATTATTTTGGTTAGTTGCTTGTTTACCAATAATTTCATAAACAACCGGAATCTTTTAAAGTCTCAAAAACATTTTATGTGCCTCTCAAGTCGAAGAAAGTTTCTGGGGTTGGACCACCTCTGTGGGCTGGACGGAAACATATCATTTACAAAAAAAAAGAAGTTACCTCCCATTACAAGTATGGATTTTTTTTGTCTCCTTTATCATGTGCTGCGTGCTTGCTGTCTACCCTCTTACATTTTGATCTACATGTACTTATATTGCACCTAATTAACTGTCTGCTTTATATATCAAGTATACAATGTATACGTACTGATATTGTACTTGCTGAGCTTCTGTATGTTATATGCATAATTGTACGATGTACATGTACTGATATTGTACTTATTAACTTGTTGTCTGCTATATGCATTTAGTATACGATGTACATGTATTGATATTGTACTTGCTGGCCTGCTGTCTGTTATATGCATTAAAATACGATGTAAATGTACTGATATTGTACTTGCTGGTCAATTTTTTTTAAAAAGTAAGGTATATATTTTAGCTCTAAAAATATTGACAAAACAAGTAAGCTGTCGGCTTTACGCCTTCGTCAGACAAAAAAATTAAAAAAACCTGTAAGACACTTACATAAATATGGACAGGACTAACAATAAAAGAAAAGCAATAATATTATTATAAAAAATATAAAATATGAATGATGAGATAAAAATAAAAAATAACCTAGAAATCTAGATATAAATCTATCTGCAGGATAAAAAAGAAAAAAAAGGAAAAAAGGGGGGAAAGGGGAAGGGGTGGGGGTACTTGCTGGCCTGCTGTCTGCTATATGCATAAACATACGATGTAAATGTACTGATATTGTATTTGCTGACCTGCGGTCTACCGTCTACATTATGATATACAAGTACTAAAATGCTGACGAGCTGAAGTTGTGTGGGCTCGCAATTTAAATGGCGAAAGATGTTGTTTTCTTTAGAATGGGCACTAAAAAGCTAACATAACACCTTGCCATTTATTGCTTGTCACCAAGCTCCTCAGTCAAATAAACCAAGAGACTGTAGAGAACTAAATTACTTAAGTCATGACAGGATATTATGCCTTATTGCGCTTACTGCTAAGCTAATCGCAGTCAGCGAGCGAAAAAATGTACGAGTTTCTCCGAGGAAATAAACAGAAACAGAGCGGATTTCAGGTTAAATCACAAACTTATAATAATGCACACGTAGTAAGCCTTATTATTAGGTATAGGGCTCGAAGGCCTGGTCGACCTGCTTAAGGTCGCTCTTCACGTGTTGTCAGGCACGTGATGTAGAGGCACGACCAAGATGGTTTAATTAAGCATTTAATTAATTCACAAGTACTGGTGAACATATCCGTGTCTACAGTATGGGCGGTTTTAAAAACATTTTTTAACTTTCACAGTTATATCTAAGCGTATGCCGTAATTGCGACAGGCACTTTGCACTTTCTCACCCTTGTAAGTTAACAAGTCGCGAGGTGTAGAAAGCCACCGAGACTTGGTAATGAAAGTTTTAACCTTCATTTTCGTAAAGTAAAAATCAGCACCTAGTACCTATGCACTGGAAAGAAACTAAATTTGCGCCCTAATAGTACAGTAAAATTACTACAATTTACATTGAATTTTCAAGCCATTATGAAACCTAAATTTTTTCCGCACGTATGTGTTAATTTGAATTCATTTCCAAAAAAATTCTGATACACGTAAAACTAGTAAATATCAGTTAGAAATGGCTTCTAAAAGGAAGTAAAATTTAAGACAAAATAACAAAAAAAACCTGTAAAAATATATTTTAACTTAATTAAGTTTACAATATTTTTGCTCATTGCGCTGTATGTATATCCGTGATCCACCGTTCACGATTTTAGCGCGTGTAATTGTCTTAATTCACCAGGGATAATTAGCTCTACCTGGTAGGTCTAACAAAACTGTGAACAACACGTAACCAAAATCGTGGACAAGGTTGAATCACGGTCTAGAGAGAATTTAATAGTAACTATAGATGTACTAAATCCTATTTCTTCAGATTAAGGCTCGAAAGTGACCAAGGTCTCCGTGCGTAGAAAACTACGAACTAATGTGTTCGACATTATTAAGTTTCTCAAGAAAAGAATTAGTTGAAACATAGCGTATCTGCCTCTGCCACGTAAATTGTAGCAGCCTGCTGCCGTTAGTTAGAACTTAGATTATAATTTCAAAACCCCATTCACACACGCATTAAAAGTATATAAATATATGTACTTATTAGCGTAAGAGTTATGTCAAAACTACATACTACTGTAAAGTGAATGCCCAATTATATAAGATCCGAAGTAAAAAAAAAAGGAACAAAATGTCACGTTTAAAATGAAAGTAAAAAGAAATCGAAATGCCGATGAGGTCTATTTGACTGATTTATGCATTTTTACGTTAGAATGTAAACAAAAATTAGTAATTGAAAGTTTGATAACATGATTGTTTTGTTACAGGTCAAAATGAGTCGAAGGATGTCGCAATTTCTACACTGCAATGGCTAACTATTTAGAACAATATATATATTTTTAGCTTCGAAACGTTGAATGTTTCATGAATTAGTACGAGCTCGTAGTAGTAGTAGTAGTAGTAGTAGTAGTAGTAGTAGTAGTAG
>BMAT01002615.1:15995-28442 GCA_019649035.1 Elysia marginata | reverse complement strand
TCCTCCTTCTCGTCTTCTTCTTCTTCTCCTCCTCCTCCTCCTCGTCTTCTTCTTCTGCTTCTTCTTCCTCTTCTTCTTCTTCTTCTTTTTCCTCCTCTTCTTCTTTTCCTCCTCCTCCTCCTTTTTCTTCTTCTCCTTCTCCTCCTCCTTCTTTTTCTAATTCGTCCTTATCTGTATGATGTACTTGTTCTAAGCAATGTAAGATCATGTATTTAAGACTGGTTCTCTAATTGGTTGGGTTTTTTTTTGTGTGTGTGTGAAGGTGCATCCTTGATGTCAAGAGTTCTTCGCGGACAATAAAACCAATGGCAAAGCAAAAAAGTGATGTGAGTAATGATTTCTCTTCGTTGTATTTAGTACATACACATGTAAGGGTTGAATTTTTATGTGAGAGGGCATGAAAGACTCAAATATTTTTTTCGCTTTTTTAAAGTTTGAAACTACTGGCAAGTAGGAATGGCCATTTCTACCACACTTTTTAAAGAGATATATTTGGGATTCTATAGTACTTCCATTTACACATGAATTTCAGTCAATAATAATTTATTGCAAAGCAAAGCAGTCAAAGGTCTTCAAAAAGAACAAATGAAAATGTGGCTTATACTCTAAAGTTCAAAATAAGTGGTAAGTATTGGAGAAATACACGAAAGAAGTTGATGTCGTTCTTCATTTAAATTAATTGTAACTACAGGTGACCTGTCTTCATTTCAGACTACTGCTATTCCTCCCACGATGACTGACAGCGATTCTGAGAGCTCTGTTACAAATCCTTTCCTTTCAGACAGTGACGTATCATTTGTCCCAGACTCCTCTGATGAAACTACATCTCTTTCGCATCAGGTATATTTTTAAGATGTATTCCTAATGACACATTTTTTATTAGATTTATCAGCTTTTATTACATAAACATAAGGTACATGGTTTTGCCCTACTTTCAAATTCTTTTTTTTTCTAAATTTCTTTTGCTTGTTGAAGGCAAAATTTTTTTTATAAGTGAACTTTGCACACATTCTAGTTTATACTTATCATTGAATATTTTTTCGTTGGTTTTTATACTTCTACTTCATAATAGAAAGTCACCAAACATCTAAGTGTAATTTGTATCGATATTTATTTGTTTTAGGCTGATGGCGATGGGGAGCCAGAAGTGGAATATCCTGTGATGATAAGTCCAGGCCCAGAACCAAGTACAACTACTGCGGTAAGTCAGCTTTGAGTGGTTCTTATGCTAAAGATTCCATGAAACCTGTTTTAAATAATCCTTACCATGTATCAGCCATGATCATAAATATATATTCTCATCTATGACATGTTGAAATCAGCCATTTTTTTTGTATTTTGAAAACCAAATTATTAAGGAGGCTTTATTCATATAAGTTAAAACATTAAAATAGATTTTAATATAATTAAGTTCAAAGTGTGTTTTGTTCTGGAGTGAAAATTTTAGAAAAGAGTTTTGACGATATCTAACGATAAATAAGGATATACAATTTCTTCTTTTTCTCCTTTTCCCATTCCTTCAGTCCTTCTCATCTTCCATCTTTTTGTCTTGTTTTCTCTTCCACTCGTCCCGTTAGAGCTTCTATTTATTTTAGCCTTCCTTCTCCTTAATGACTTCTACTTTTCTCCCACCTTTCTTTCTTGTTTATTTTCTCTTCTTCTGCATATCTTTTTCCTCCCTCCGTTCTTTTCTAATGTCGTTTTTTATCTGTTTTCAATCCTTTTTTTTTAGCCTCCATTCCTCCTTTTTTCCCCTATCCTCTTCTTTTTCTTTTCTGTCTCTGCCTTCTCTTCCTCCCTATACCATTCACTCTTTTACTCTCTTTTTTTGCCTTTCTACCTTAGACATTGCATTCCATTCCCACGTTCTTTTGTTCCCCTTTTCTTCAGCTCTTCCCCTCTCCGTCTCTTCTCCCATTCTTTTTCAGCTTTTTCTTTTCTTTTTAATCCTTCATTTCCCCTCTTTATATTCTCCTTATTCTTTTCTGCTTCTTGTCCTCCTCATTCTCCATTTCCTTTTCATTTTTTCCTCTTCCTATTCATTATCTTCTCTCTTTATCCTTCTCAATCCATCCTTCTTCACTTCTCCATTACCCACCAATTTATCTTCTTCCTCCTTCCTTTTATCCTCTCTTCCCTCATCTTCATCCTCTTCTTTGCCCTCCCTTCCTCCTTCTCTTTTTCTTCTGGGATGTTATGCTTGATATAAGTTCAAATCCTACACCCCATGAGGTAGGAGGTGGTCTTTGGCTGGTGCAAGAACAGTAGAGACATAAAGAAAAATAGAAGGAAAATGAGTACCGTAACAATGGGGATGGGATGGGTTTATCAAATCTCCCAGAAGGTGTAATTGAATATTTTATAAGGTCCCGTAAGGTTTGTATGCTCCTCCTCTTCACTCCCCTCCTCCTTCTTCTTCCGAAAAGTTATGCTTGTTTTAAACTTTACAATTATGTTTAAAAGACTAGTATTTTATGATTTTGAAACATGTTTTATGTGAAGATAGATCCTTCTCTTTCAAACCAGAGAACCCCACTTTCATGTCTGAGATATTCTTTTTTTTCTAAATTTCTTTTGCTTGTTAAAGTCACAATTTTTTTTCAGAGTAAACCTTGCACACATTCTAGTTTATACTTATCATTGAATTTTTTTTTGTTGGTTTGTATAATTCTACTTCATAATAGAAAGTCAGCAAACATCTAACTGTAGTTTGTATTTCTATTTGTTTTAGGCTGATGGCGATGGGGAGCAAGAAGTGGAATATCCTGTAATGACAAGTCCAGGCCCAGAACCAAGTACAACTACTGAGGTAAGTCAACTTTGAGTGATTCTTATGCTAAAGGTTCCATGAAGCCTGTTTTAAATAATCTTTACCATGTATCAGCCATGATCATAAATATATTCTCATCCATGACATGTTGAAATCAGCCATTTTTTTGTATTTTAACAACCAGATTTTTAAGGGTGCATATTAGAATAGTCTCTGAAAGAAGTAATATGAAAAGAGCTGATTGTTCCACTGTGAGATATTTAGAAAAGAGGTTAAAAGCCATTGAAGAATCAAAATGATAAATGAATTTGCGTACTAAACAATTCTTGCTATTTTTTCCACTCTGGGGCAGCTTGGCAGCATGGTTAGCGCATCAGACTCAAGATCTGGAGGTTGCTGGTTAGATTCCTGATTATGCCATGTTACAATTGCCTTGGAAAAGTAATTAACCCTAACTTTCCCCACTCCACCCACCTGTAAAATGGGTACCCAGCTAAAGGCAATTCTTGAATTTGTGATGTGCGCCTGCAACACCCTGCATGTGGGTTAAAAGAGACCTTCAAATGCACTGGTCTGCTGGAGCATTAGTGGCACCGCTCTGTTGCGAAAGTTACTTTGAGTAAAGTAGCCACGAAAGGGATCAATATAGTGTATAAAATTTTTTAAAAAATGAAATATTTCATGATGTAAAACATTTAATATTCTCACTTGAAGCACATCGAATCCCGCTACTACATGGGAAAACCATCCACTTTGGTAAAAAAAATGAAAGTTACTTTTTTGCATTGAAGTAAAAGAAGAGATTGCCCATAATTAATTACTTTTGACAAAAATGTGTTAAATTACATTTAAAGTACTTAGTATGACATTTTTTGTTTATGTTCTTAGGAAGTAAAATATTTTTTAAGGGCTATAATTCTAAATGTATATCAGCGACTTGTTGATGGTTTTTCCAGCTCCTCACACATATTGTGTTGGCAGAAACCTTTGTATTGTTAGACTAAAAAGATTCTATAAGTGCTATTGATTGAGCCCATATGGCTAATTATTTTTATTAAGGATGCTATTTGTATGAGGAAGACTTTTGACAATAAACCAATTTGGTATCTAGTTATAGACAATTATTGAAATCTTAAATTTGCCTCACGTTTTCAATCCAACTGCAAAATACAATAAGTTTGTACTCTTTCTCATGCTTACACTCATAGAAAGAGACAGGCTATCTCGCTATCTGTATTACATTTACCCTTTGTGCTGACACTAACTTAACTAGTAAAGAATAGATGGCTCATGATGTAGTCAGATCACTATATGTCGTGTTGATAAACTATTGCTCTGCACATTCACCATCAACAAATAAAATTGTAATGAAAATTACTGTTAATCCCTTGCAGTTTTCAGTATGGAGTGCATAAAATAAAGTAGAGCCCAATACCAGTCGGAAATACCATTACATTATGTACAATTTTTGCTTTTGTTCTGAACAAACTGTATCATAAATATTCAATTCTATTTTGTTTCCCAGGCCAATTGTGTGCCTAGGTTATCCCAAGCAGGCAAGCTGGACAAACAACAATTCTGTGTGTTTTGTAAAACGGGAGTTCTGAAAATTGCCAGACATCTCACCACAAAGCACAAGATGGAGCCAGATGTAGCCAAGCTCTTGGTGGCAAAGGAATCAAAGGCCAGATACAAAGAGTAGGCTTAAGTGTAGAGGGAACTTTTTGCACAATGTGCAGGTGCTGTCGTCAGGGGGATCCAATATCGTGGTAGCAAAAAGACCAAACAGATCTAGACCACCCTCTGATTTTTTGCCTTGTATATATTGTTTCGGTTTTTATGTCAGTGATGAGCTGTGGAAGCATGTTAGGAAATGTGATTTAAGAGGCAGCGGTGAAGTTTATGAGAGCAGAAAAACCTTATCTCTGAGTAGGGCATTGCTAGAAAGTGCGACACTTCCAGATGGGGTAGAAGAATATTGGGTCAAAGAAGTGAGGGAGTGTGTGCTTTCAAGAATGACCCCAGATGATATTTACAGAGTTGTGAAAAGGGACAAGCTGATACTTTCCTTTGGTGCGGTTTTGATTAAAAAGTTGGGTAAAGCAAAGGCTTTGGACATTTCTCAGAGGATGAGACAGTTAGGACGACTAACATTGAAACTTTTGGAAATTGATCCGAGAAAAAGCTATTTACAAGAGTTTATTTCTGGAGAATCCTTCGACACAATAATCAAGGCAACTGAGGAACTATGTGAAGCAATGACGACGAATGATGGAAGACGTGCCTTCAAAAAGCCGTCTCTGGCCATAAGATTGGGGCATTTGCTTGCCAAAATTGGTAATGTTAAAAGAGGATGTGCTTTAAGGCATCAGAATGAGGTGGATCGTCTAGCTGCAGAAACATTCTTATCGCTCTTGAAGAGTGAATGGACCGATACAGTGTCTTCCTGCGCCTTAAACACATTGAGGCGCAGGAAAGACCACCAAGTACAAGTCTTGCCATTGACTGAGGATCTTGTAAAAGTGAGACAGCATATGCAAAAAGAGATGGAGAAGGGCACGAGAGCGGTTCTGGAAAATCATGAGTATGGTTCGTGGAGAAAATTAGCACAGACAACGATGTCTCGGTTGATTTTATTTAACAAAAGGAGGGGAGGTGAAGTTTCTCGTCTCCTTTTGGAGACGTATCTACGTCGCCCAAAATGGGAAGAAAACATGAACAAGGAAATCCTGAATAGTTTACAAGGGTTAGAGTTAACTTTAATTAAACGCCTTGACCTGATTGAAGTGCCTGGTAAGAAGAACAGAAAAGTTCCAATACTGGTGACACATGAGGCTAAAACAGCTATGGAGGCCCTTGTCAACACTAGAGAGGCTGTAGGCATCCCAGAGAAAAATCCGTATTTCTTTGCCAGCAAATCTGTAGACGGGTATTTGAATAGCTGGCAAGCTTTGAGAGCAGTTGTGGAGAGCGCAAGTATTGAGAACCCTGCGAGTATCTCTTCAACTCGGTTGAGGAAATACATTGCTACCGTTTGTCAATTGTTTGATTTAAAAGAAGGAGAAATGGAGTGGCTAGCCAATCATATGGGCCATGAGTTGAATATACATCGCGACTTTTACAGACTCCATGAGTCTACAGTAGAAATTGCCAAAGTGAGCCGTATGCTAATGGCAATTGATGCTGGGCAAGCGAGAAGATACACTGGGAAAAGTCTTAATGAAATTGGGTTAGAAGACATCGCGTTTGAGCCTGAGGAGTTAGGACAAGCAGTAGGAGAAAATGCAACTGAACAAGCTACAACTTGTGACATTGAGCAAGAGGAACCCCTCCCCGAGATTTCTGGCACTGCAGAATCTGAGCCTTTAGCAACAGCCAAGAAGAGAAAAAGAATCATGTCATCACTTGATAGTGGTTCAGATGAAGAAATTACTCAAGTTGAAAAACCCTCTGCTGGCCATAAAAGAAAATGGACTGCTTTGGAACTTTCCTCATTAAGATCTGCATTCAAACTATCATTACAAAACAAAACTTATCCAACAGGGAAATCTATCAAAGATGAAATCACCAAATATCCATGCCTGAAGGGTAGAACTGTTGCTCAGATTAGGTCAAAGCTGCAGCACTTGATGCGTAAAGATTAGGAAAGGGTTTCTCCTAATTTTTTAATAAGTCTGTTATCATCAGAGAGCATGGTAACTCTTTCTCATAGGAATAGTCTTTTAATTCTTTTCGTAAAGTATTTTCAAGAAGTTAGTCATAGACCAAACAGGGATATTTAATAAGAGTGTGTGTCTGTATGTGTGAAATAAAGCAGAAAATTATAGATGGAACTGACTTAAGGTGGAGTTAAGAGTGGAGTTTTTATATAGATAAACAAGAGTGGCTGTGAACTGCAAAATGATTATGTGTGTCCGCAAAAATATTTTTCCCCAATACAAAAAATTAACATTCATGTTATTTCTGATTTACATGAATAGACAATGTAAGTTACTGCAACCCCTGAAAATGTGATGGTATGTGATGATGCTTTTTTCAACAGGATGTACATTAATTAGGTACTTTACTTTGCTGTTCTTCCTACCACTACTTAAATGTTTTGTTTGTTGAATCAAATTAAAAGTACCTTTTCTCAAATTGTAGGCCTTGACATACAATACATACATTTTTAGTTGACAAATGTTCTTAATATTCTTTTAGATTTTATGTCACTGTGGAATGCCATCTATAAGTTGATATTATAACTATGCCTTTTTTAATTTAACATATAAACTTGAGTTTTTTTAAAGTGTACTGAAGAGATTATTTTCTAAACATTTTTGAGTTAAACGCTTTTGTACAAAATTTGTAAATAATATGTGGTGCTGAATCATTTCAAAATCATATTCAGTTTTACTTTATAGTTCAAAGTCAATCCAATCTTCAATATCAGTTAAGATACATGTTCATTCCTCTTTTTAGGTTGATCATTTCATCATTTTATATTTTTCATCCCAATCATGTACAAGCTTCTGATTTCCATGAAACGAAAAGTGAGTTTCTAGGGTTCATTACTGAAAGTTGTGGAAAAAAACGATGTTATGTGATCATGCAATTTTATGATTTAATTTTGTAGCCCTTTGCATATTTTTTTGTTGTTGTACCGTACCTGATGGTAGTTTCAATACTCTGTAGTTTGAGTGCACTTGAACACGCATTACCTTAAGTCGTATTTCCTGATTTAAAGGTACAATAACTAAATCTTTGAGTTTCCAAAACTTCTTTTCATTCATGCCAAAAATCTTCTGGGTCGTAATTTAAGCATATAATCGAAGTCTTAAAGAATATTATCTTCAATTGATATTATGATCATGGTCATTGCTGTTTTATTTTAAACCTTGTTACAATACATTCCAACTTTGTCTTAGAATCATTTTCATAGACTGCAAATATAGGTCTAGTCCTCGTTTTCATATTTTTGTCTGATTCATGTCTCTAGAATGTCTTGTGCAAAATATATGCACCCAGGTTTTATTATTTGTACTGAATAAAACTTACAACTTTCAAAGGGATTTTGTTCTTGTAATTGTGTGAACTTTACTGATAAAATGATTATTACAAGATGGTGAAAGTGTGTTTTCTGTTGCTATGAGCAGTTAATGTTGAAAAGACGATGGTGGTGCTGCTGAGGGGCTGGATACATTTATTTATTTACAGGCATGTGAATATCTGAAAGAGTTTTTTATGTCATGTCTATAATTAATCTCTCTAAACTTAAGCAAACCAGAATCCTATGATTCCTTAAAAAATAGCAACAAAAGCAAAGCAACAAAAATAATAATAATACTTAAACAAAGGTGATACTAGCCTTGATATCTATATCAATAGATTTTTTTTCTAAAGCAGCCTATAAAATCCGCTCTCAAAGGGAATAAAGAGTGTTGATCGGAGTAAAAAAATTCGTGGATAAAACATTAGCAATACAAAATTTTGGGAAGCAATAGCAATTAAGATAAGCTTACATCACAAGCTAAAATTTTGTTGAAAACCAGTGAACCTGAATTAGAAACAGAAATTAATATGAATAATAAACTTTCACAATAACATTGCTGAAAACCAATGTCGTTACTAACAATCTTAATTAGAAAATGCATGAAAATGACATTTGCGAAGAATCATTCAAATTAAGGAGTGAGATAAAAAGTCAAATTTCTACGGAAAATATGTGATAGACGCACAGCCTATGGATACTCAAAAACAAGGTAGACAATTTTTAAAATGATCTTTTAAGGTCACGATAATAAATACACTATAAACCTGGATTATAGGAACATCTACATTATGTGATCCTCACCATGGATTAGAGAACATCCAACGGTTCCCATATATATGTCATATATCGGCCTTCTTGGAACACTGTTCCCACTTCCAAAAAAATTATATATGATCATATTAAAGACAAATTTTAATATATAGCAAAATTCGACTTGATTATGGTATAATAAGAAGTGACACTACCATCTAAGAGTGGTTTCATACTTCTAGCATTATTGGAAATAGGTGCTCCCAGAAACCTGGTTACATACAAGTTAAATTCGATGTTCCCAATATCCACCTTTTATGGGTATATATATATATATATATATATTTATATATATATATGGGGTGAGCAGTGGCGCAATCGGTAGGGCGGTTGACCGCTATCTGAGAGGTCCCGGGTTCGATCCCCAGTCTGGGCTAAATTGATGGGTAGCTAGGTCTCTTAAGACTCGGCGAAAGTAAAGGCGAGGAAAGCAATGGCAAACTACCTCACTATGCCGTGTGCCTAAAAAATCAAGGACCCTGCTCCTGGTTCCTCTACGCTCGTGTCCAGTATGGGACTACCTTTACCTTTACCTTTATATATAAAGATACATACATCAAAATACATACATAAAAACAAGGAGTACTATTAATTTAGGTAGTATAGAACAGTAATGGCGCTGGATAAATCAGAACTATGAAAATGAATCAACAAAAATAATTAAATTAACTAATAATAACTACATAATAAGAAATGTGTGGTGTCATTATAAAAAATTTGATACATATTTAATCATATAACTAATGTAAAAAATGTGTATTTCAAGTATCACAGAATTTTAAAAATTTCATTTTTCTTGATTCTTTTTTTATTATAAAAGTTTTGCACCGTTCTAGGCATGAAAGATTTTCTGTGCCTTTCGGTTTTGGTTTTTATTAAAACGAACCTCCCGCTTCTTTCTGAAAAAAGGATCCGGTTGTGTAATGGGTGACATGGATCGTTAAGAATTTTAATTATCTTTTTTTTCTTCTTTTTTTTGAAAAATTTATCAAAATTTCATCAAAAGACTGTTGAGGAATAATAATGATTTTTGTTGCATGCTTGTAGACACTTGTAATTTTTGCTATATCTTTAAAAAGGGCATTCCCTCCCCATGCACATGCACAAAAAGAAAAAAAAAACAGATCGTATGACTGCTTGGTAAAATAGTGCGATAAGAACCTTGTCCATTCTGAAATAGGTTAGTTTCTTAACAAAATACATTCTTTTATTTGTCTTACAAACTGAAGAGAAAAAAGAACTCTAGTTTCACTGGTGCGACACCTATGGGCTCTTTTTAAGCTTTGGTGAGTTAGTTGGTGTAAATAGAAACGAAACAATAAATTTCTTGTTTTTTTTTTGTAGGCCTATTAGATTTACGATGTTGATGACGTCAAAATCAAAGCAAAATTAACTTAATTATTGCTATTTATTTGCAAATTTGCAAGCCCGCCGACTACGTCGTTATCGCTGTCACTGTAGTCAACAGGTAGGCCTACGTTACGAAACGTGCATTGTGTTTCCTCACATAAAGTGAAAAACTTTTCAAGTTGATCAGCGTCAAATGTACGAACGATGTCCCAAAGCTTTTGGCACTTGTCCTCTGGGCCGTGCAGACCTGTAGGATTCCCTCCAACCGATTTGTGCCAGTCGTCCAATTTTTTGGATTTTAGGTCGGGATCCAACTTTTTCACAATTTTCAAAGTATCCGAGCAGAAAATTCCTTCAAGTTCAGAGGAGGGAATTTTACCTTCCAGGTGAAGGAATAGCAGCCTAAAGTGGAAGCTGGAAGGAGAAAAAAAAACAGGAATAACATTACCAATAATTACTAGCTGAATGCGCGATCATGCTGGGGATGAAGTAGGCCTAGTCGCCTCAATACAAATGTTCACAGGATATCTTTGCATACCATATTTATGGTTTCTCCCATTTGTTGATAGGTGGTATATCGATGTTGTGTCGTCAGTCCTTGATAGAGCGACATAAAGCATCCCATGGCTGAGCATTGATTGGAGTAGATGGATACCAACAATTTTCAAGGACTGGCCTTGTGCATTATTGATGTGTTATGGGTCTGGATTTTGATAGGGGTTGAGCATGTTGTAAATTCAACATGTAGATATTATTGTGATAAAGTATAGGTCTATATTTTGACAGAAAGGTCTTGCCTCCTCGAGATTCCTCCAGTCGCATCATGTAAGATTGTGATCTCGATCTAAGAGTAAGACTTTAGACCACAATGTTTATTATTATCATTTTCAATAATAAAAGGGCTATTGTGATGAAAGGATACTGAGATATAAATATAACAAAACCTTATATGAAACTGAATCTTAGACTTACGAGTAAAAAAAATATAAAAAATACGTCTCTGCAGCAACAAAAAAAATCACGTTAACAGGATTCGAACCTGGTACCTGCTGAGTCTGAGGCAAAAGCGATTCTATATTTGCTATCGTTTCTGGTGTCAGTGAGGCGATTAAACTCTAACACATGATACTTGATGTAAATCTAAGGCTAAGTCACAGTTTTAGTATGCACTTTGGTGGTTATACTCAAGTCTGAGTAAACCAAAATATTATTAAGAAGAAGAAGAATGCAGAATGTAGATCTAGAATCTAGCCGAATTTCTTATCTAGTCGCCCAGTCATTGAAGAACAAAAGATGTTTACGCAACTGCATCGACTTCCGTAAGCGAATGGCATGAAATGACTGTTGTAAAACAAGAAGTATTTTAGCCGTCAGGCCTAATTTTATCCCAGTTAATATATGTTCCGACACCTGCCGTTTGTTTCATGTGCTCATCAGGTCATTTTTTATGCTCAATATCAAATTTTAAAAAAATTTAAACTCTATTCAGCGAAATTTGAGGCAAATCAGCCCAGTAGAAGGTCTGGGGGCGATTCTGGGGTGATTTTTTTTTAAATATAAGATTAGGCCGTCCTCTGTTTGGCCTTGATTACAATTCACGGTACGCCGACAAAATTAGATCTGGATCTAGATTTAGATCTAGTTGAACAAGGATTCTCACCTATATCTAGCGTGTGATTCTCACTATTAGTGTGGAGTTGGTTATCAAAAATGGTGTATGAGCGTTTTATATAAACTGCGTAATATTTTTCCCTTTCGTGCCACACAACGGCGAGCGCAATCTGCAGGAGGGAACTCGAAAGAGATTGGTGTTTTCGCAAGACACGCGTGAACCTGCTGGTATATAGGTCACAACCATTTGTTTGTCATCAGGTAATCTGAGCTTTTATTAGGTCAATTTGTCATTTAAAAAAAAATGTGTGTACATGAACATCTTTATGTTTTATAAATTTAATATTTTTCAATAACGCATGACACATGTAGGCCTTGTCTTGCTAGATTCGGTTCTGGAATAAATTTTTCATTGGATCTCTTCACCCTAGTTGGCATTATAAAATTATTATCGTCAAGGAATATTTATTGTAATCAGATTAGCGCATGATACCAAAAAATGTAGCTTGTTTTTAAGAAGCCTATGGTTTTAAATCACTAATATTTAATGTCATGACTTACTTATCCCCGCTATGGGCCAACAGACGAATGGGTTTAGGCAAATTCTTCAAGAAATCGACAATCACTCCAGCCTGCTGGTCAAAAGTTGGGCAATCCTTTAAGTCCGCATTGTACAACCCTGTGAAAAAAAATGGGAATAGAATTTCAGTTTTCCTAGAAAAACAATTAACTACGCTTCATCTATCTTGCTTAACCTCTCTAAGCGATTTGCTTACTTGAACGGGAAGATCCAAATTGTTTCAATGGTTGCCTTTGTAGGCAATGAGACAAAATTTCTAGCTTGTCATTCCGTTACGCACCTCCGAGGGGTAAG
>BMAT01002614.1:280173-296389 GCA_019649035.1 Elysia marginata | reverse complement strand
AATGCCTGATGTACCATTAAACTATTCTTTCAAAAAAACAAAAACAAAAAAAAAGAAGGAAAAGAGGGAAGATGATATTGAATGATAAAGATAAATTTTTGAGCTATGTAATAATATTCTTAGGCTAAAAGGGTTGAATAGTTTTAAACTTTGGCTTGTTGCTTTGAATTCAAAGACTTTTTATAGAGCTATTGTTTTCTATTGTCTTGAATAATTTAAGGATGTTTTCACCCAAGCTATAGCTATAAGTCTTGTGAGTCTTAAAATTCTTAAATGGATATATATAATTATAATCTTGAAATCCAGCTCTTTGTTCTTATTTGGGGGGATGTAAGATAAGCCTACTTGGCATATCAAGATAATACATGTACAATGCTATGTGTACCTGGCAATGTAGTTGGAGAGTTAGGAAAATAAACATGGCTTAAACTGGCATGGTCTCCTTGTACAGTGTATAATTTATGAATGACTGATGAATGCCTGATGTACCATTAAACTAAAGGAACCCAAACAACACAACTGGTGTCTACATTCAACACCATTTAACATGTGAGTTAATGAAAGTTTACCCTACACACTTGCACTCTTAAAAGATCTTCATAACACACAATCTACATAGCAGTTTATTAAAACGATCGTCAATGTCGAACGCAGTTCTTTCAAAGAGTGTTCAATGTAGACACCAAAGGACATAAAGGATTGTAAAGGTGTTTAATGTCACTTAAAGAAAGTTTACCCTACACACTTGCACAGTCAAAAGAACTTCAAGACACACGACTTATGACTTGGGTAAAGTAAAATCTACAAAGCAGTGTATTACAAAGATCGTCAATGCCCAACTCCGGTCTTTTAAAAAGTGCTGAATGTAGAAACCAGAAGACATGATAGATTGTACAGGCGTTTTATATGTGAGTTCAAGAAAATTTTCCCTAAACATTTATACTCTCAAACACAAATTCCCTATTGAACCAATAATGATAAAGAATGAAGAAGTGGAGCACGTTGACAGCTACAAATCTTGAAGTCACGATTGACAGAGACTTAGACTCGCACGCCTACATACAGCTATTTCATTCTAAAATGAACAAGTTCTTATACTTCCTTCCAAAATTCAAACCTTGTAATGTTGATGATACTATCATCTCACTGTTCTTTGAAATGAAAATCGAAAGCATATTTTCCTTTTGCATTACTTGTTGGGCTGAAAATGAACTTGAAATGTAAACAGCTAAAATAAGTAAGATTGTTAAGAAGTTAGTTGGTTGTTTGAATTTTAATGTCCCAGTAAACTTCGAGTCATATCAGAAGTGGAGATTATTGAGAAATCAAGTAAGATAATTTATGCTAAATTTTCTATAATAAAACTTAAAATAAATATTGAGCTCCATTTTTATATTACTGCCTGTTTCTAACTTTTGCACAGTATATTGTTACCATTTTGTTCATATGTCACTGTACTACTATGCCATGTATGTAGGTCTATATTTATGTGTTTGCTAATCTATTAATTAGTATGCTTGCCTTGCATCTTGGAACCATAACAATGTGCCAGTATTGGACAATAAAATTGTCTTGTCTTTAGCGGGACTTTAAATTTTCACTATTCCAGAACTTCCACAAAACCAAAAAAGTTTGGTTTAAGATGGCTTTTGTAAATGAAGCCTTCCAACTTCACTTTTGAGCCAGAAATTCATACAGTCCATTTATTTAAGTAAAGACGTTTAAGTTAGCGGTATGCTTCGGAACTCAGTCCAACAATTTTGTAACAAGAGTTTCGGGAAATAACCATTTTCTCTTCAAATTCCTCGATTGCTTTGTAATCGATAAAGGAGCACATCATAAAAAGTAATAAATGTACAGAGTTGAAATTTAGAATGTTTCCATTGAAAAGATCTTACCAACTAAGACCTAGCACATTAGTTATGTTAAAAATCTTCAATTTTAAAGGTTCTTGGTAAATAAAAAAGGTCTGATCTTAGATTGAGGTATAGATCGCGAGCTTCGCGTCACGGACAATGCCTGTCGTAGGCAGTAGGTGCTAGGTGAACGTCCATCACGTCACCAGAGTCCGTAACGGAAAAAGCACGCGGTCTGTGGTCGGAATAGTGTTTTATGTGTCGCTAGTGGGTCGATGAATGCAACATGTCGGGTGATAAAAAAACTGAACTAAAACCTTATTAGGACAATCAACATCTTATCGGAATGGAAGGGGGTCTCCGTTGAGAATAAATTACAATTTTAATCGATAACAATGTAAGATCGTAGCAATAATTGTTATCTGGCCATTGTATGATACAAATAGGAAAAATAGGAAAATATGATAGGCAATAAAATTTCAAAAAACACTCTCTAGCCTAAGTAAGACTTGATAATAATAATAATAATAAACGTGCTATGGAAGCCTGGACAGCTGGCTTGTCTGAAAGTAGAAACACGGAACTCCTTAGCTTCAGTGCTCTCTCTCTCTCTCTCTCTCTCTCTCTCTCTCTCTCTCGCTCTTCTCTCTCACCGGCTCTGTGGCCTAGCGGTAAGACACTCGCTCAGAGATCGGGAGGTGCGTGGTTCGATCCCCGGCCGAGTCAAACCAAAGACTTAAAAAATTGGTATTAGCAGCTGATCCGCATAGTGTCTGGCATTATGGATTTAGTGCTAAGTTTGATCGGCTCGGTGTCAGGATAATGTGACTGGGTGTTGTGTATGCAAGCGCTCCTTAGATCACAGTGTAGCAGCATGCTTTCAATTGTCTCAAGTGCCATCTCTGATATAACCTTGTAGTTGCAAAGAGACGTTAAAATTTAAACAAACAACCAATCTTCAGTGGTGGGAGACTATAACCATTTTATTTTTTTTTTAAGTATGAGGCCTTCTTACTGTCCTTATCTCTCTTCCTTCGACATCATACCTCTCTAGCTAAGCAGGAAAGGATTAGGGCAATAGAATATAATTATGTATATCTTTATAAATACAAAAGCCTCCCTTTCCCTTCACAAAACACAGTCTCTCACGTTCTCTACAAATGCTTTAAATTGATTTTTTGGAAATGGAAACAATTTAAACAAAAACTTTACAAGTAAATTTGAAAGCAATCCTAGATAAAATGTAATCAAATTTGAAACCCAAAGACCCAGTTGCCGAACTCTAATTTATTGTATCCGTGTAAAACTCAAAGACTTAAGATGGGTGCCGGCAACAATTCCCACCATTTCATCTCTCTCCTGTCTCCTCGTTCCCCTCATATCCTGCTCCAAGTATGAATAGTTGTGGCAGCCACTGCGCAACCAGAAATTGTAGAAAGATTTAAGGTGGGTGCCGAAGCTACTGTAAGTCGAAAGTTCTAACCATAACACAGAAAAAAACTTGGCGTTTATTATCATCTCAAAGCCTAATATAATGCACTGCTACTGCCATACCTTAAAGTTTGTCAATCAAACTCTGTGCCTAATATGTTGTAATACCTAGCCCCCGCCCCCCCTCACCGTCCCTTTCTCTCTCCTCTTAGAATCGATGTTTTGTTATCAAAATATTAAGGGCTATTACCATGTACATGCGGTAACGTAGCTTTTACGTTCACATGAAAAAGATAGCAAAAGTAAATAAATCAGAAGAGTCAAAACAAAATACTTTGCGTGATGGAATTAGCTTATCGCGTGCTGAAATTTATTTGTTCTGAAAGCTAAAGGTTGGGTAGATATTGTGCAGTGATAATATCACTCTTCACTTCACGCCCTTCAAGTTTAAATTCCATCGTTTTATTAGACCGGAGGCCAATTCATCACTATACAACATTCTATCACCAAACACAGTTATCAAGTACAATCACCAATAACATGCATGCACACTCGGTCTCTGCAGCCGGAAAACTCGAAGTAACGTGATGTTTTTCGTATACTCTCTCAACACTCGTGCACATAAAACAGACAGCATTTTATACTCCTGATGAATCATAGTCTTTAAGGAAGTTGAAAAATTCAAACATAACTTGGTTTCTCTGCAAGCTTCTTAAGCAAACATCCTCGTCTCCATTCTTCGAATTTACTACATTCAATTAAACAATGGTATTCATTTTCAACGATTCATCAAATGCTACATAATCTTTCAATTACAGGTACTCTTTGTGGCCCCCATATACCCCGCTCAACATTAAATGCATGGGAACTAAGACGAATTCTACTCATACAATCTGTAACCACTGCTACCTTCAACCTCAGTCCACCATTCGTTCATTGGTTTTCGACCGTTTCAACTCCACAAGATAAAAGAAGCCCGGCGAAAAAAAACCCCTCAATATAACTGTAGACCTAGTAATCTTTGTCTATAATGACATTGTTGCGGGCAACAGAGACAACAATTCTGTCTGCAAATTGATACCTCGTTTCAACTACAGACTTAAAAATGGACCTGCGCACAGATGAGTGAAAATTAAAATTCTAAATGCGCATTCAGTTCAATTCATTTCAATTCAAGTTTATTCATTTAATACAAAGTTATAATGGTACATGTATTCACTTAACTTTTGTTAGATAACTAATGTTTTAACTCCATTAAAAAATTGTATGGTTTCTTGGATTTTGGTTTAAAATAATTCAATAATTCTACTGTATTTCAAAATTCTCATTTCTCCCTTTCTTTGCTTCTCTCATTATCTCTCTCTCTCTCTCTCTCCCTCTCTCTCTCTATCTCTCTCTATCTCTCTTTCTGTGCTTGCAACGACTGCTTAAATATGACTAACTAAAAAAGTAAGATGAGATATTTTCTGAGATATGATAGCATTGTAATTTCATTATTTCAGTTCTTCCGAATTTTGAGATGACTTAGGTGATTGAAACACGTGGTATTAAATAAGTAAAAGGAACTGGACATAGGGGTGTAACTTTCTGGGCGAAATTGCAGATGAGGAACAATTATATAAAGAATCTATCTAAAATGGGATTGAGTTTGGTAGAAATGGTACGTCTGAAGCTGAATATTATGCTGACGAGTCGAGGAAACAATAGTACGTTGTTTAAAAAATAAACGCTCTCTAGAGCACCTTTGATACACAACTCCGCACCAAGAGGTAGATTTAAGTCAGAACCATTTCTTTAGATTTTTTGGGTCCAATCCCTTAATATGTCTACCAAAGATTGGTCATGAGAGATCGGCTTTTCTTGGCTTGCTCAGTTCTTGGAGTGTGAACCGAGTTAAGAGATGGAGGTGGACGAAAAAGCCAGTTCAGCATTGCGTTGTGAGCCAGTGTTGTCTTCAAGTTAGCTCAGCTCTGGAGGCTCCTAATTGAATTTTGATTCGGTTTCCGTTTCCTAATTTGAGTCTGTTTCCCCTTCTTTTAAGCAAGGAGCGGGAGAAAAAGCAACTGGTCGAAGTAAACATTCGTTTATGACTTTTTAAAGCCTGTCCTGATGTGCCAAGATATAACTATGTCTCGGCTATTTTTTTTAATTCGCGCTGAGAGCAAATGCGCAGATTGGTCTGCCTCTGGTGAATTTATTTTCTTTCAAGTATTTATTGGAAAAGCCTTTCAAATATTCATTAAAACTACTATAGAGGCTTGCTTTCAATCTCTGCCCAGTTGGCATCAGCATCTATGACAGCATTATTTTACATATATTTTTAATAAATTTTAGTCACGTGTAGACCAGAGTAATTCTATGTGCTTATTTCTATTTCGTTGTGTATACATTAACATAGGCCTAGTGTGTAATAGCGTGTCGTACAATGTGTCAACTCAACTATCCAACTTCTTCTAGTCATAGTGCATTCGACTGTTCTGTTTTGTCACTTGATCTAGCGCGAAGAAATTGGTTACCTTTTGAGTTGATGAAGCCAATTTGTTCACTGGCACAAATTTTCATGACTAAAAATATTAAGCTGAGGTGGTACGGTAGCCAATTGTAATTTTCAATGTTCGCATTTTGGCCTTATCGTTTTGGTCGTATTTCGTCCTTGTCATTTTGGTCGCATTCCTTTGTGTCATTTTGGTCGCATTTCATTTTGCCCTTCTCAATTTGGTCGCATTTCATTTTGCTTTTCTCAATTTGGTCGCATTTCATTTTGCCTTTCTCAATTTGGTCGCATTTCATTTTGCCTTTCTCAATTTGGTCGCATTTCATTTTGCCTTTCTCAATTTGGTCGCATTTCGTCCTGGTCGTTTGAGTTAGTCAAGTGAAAAGTACTGTTGTAGAGCTGTCCCTTAGACATCCGCAAATAATATTATTCTGATTTAGCATTCGTAATGCGAGAATATTTTTATCATGTCTCAAGACTTTACATATCGTTGGCCCCACAGGCCAATACACACCAAAGCAAATTTCAAATCATATTTCAGGGCATTAAAGTATGGCTGCCTTTTAATCGCTCTAATACTAACATTCCACAAATTAATTTTTCCTGCCTTTAGCCAGGACCCATTTTGAAGATTTCCCATACAAAAATGACTTCTGCAGTACTTCTTTGACTGCTTAAGCTATGGGCGGAAGTTTGAATATGCGTTTACTAAGATTATATTAATAACTTGTACCACTGACAAGAGAATTAATATTTTGCGGGACTGAAAGTGTTCGTCTTTGTAAAATTTGAATGAAAGACATTAAGGCCGTTGATCCTTATTGTAAAACTGATTACATTTGTACCAAACACGAGACTATACTTAGAAGGGGATAGAGGGCAGTGCGATGCATCATTAATTAGAACTCTTACACCATAACGGACGAAAGCATGCCGACAGTTATGCCTACGTTTAAATCAGTTCTTGCCAGAAAAAGTGTGAGTGTCCTACAAGATTAGGAAGAGCCAATGAGCTCAAGTTGTAAAAGGCCGCATTGAGGACCGCTTTATGGTGAACCACTTCGTGCTGTGATAATACTTGTATACTTCTTTGATGTAATAAAACTCAATGTTTTGTTCCAAGCTTCTGAAGTGCATAAAGCACTGAGGTGGCTTAAGTGTATTGGATTTTTATTTTGTCATCAAGTTTTGTTCGGATTTTTGCGTTACTTTTGTAGTTGAGTGAATGGACGTAGGTGCTTTTAAATACAAGAAAGTTTGTGAAATGAGGATACAATAATATGACTGTATTGTATAGCCACAGAGTCGTCTCTTGCTTAAGTCAATAGCATCCATAATCATGGCATGATAGAGACACGTAGAGATGATGACTAAAACAGGGATGGTGTGTGGGGTTCGAACCAGTGAAAAGCTTGGCGCTCATGGCATCTGCATTTAGGCCCATCAAATACATCTCAAATAATTTTTCTATCGTCGCAAAATTTAGAGATTATAGTCTATAATTGTGGCATATCATCGACTACGGCTGAGTCCAGCAAAAGAGAAACGGCTCAGCGAATAAATCGCTCGACTTTAGAATCTTCTATTGACTAAAATAATTTCTTAAAAATTCAAAAAATTTACCTATCCGTTTAGGTGTGCACGTAAAACGCCTAAATATTTTTTTTAATTTAAAGAAAATGGCAATCTTTTCTTTAGTTAACAAAATTGTCGCGTTAACGAACTGCTTTATTTATATATAGCGCAGTAACCATTTTTTAAATATAACATTTTTGTGTCTGTAGGGTATTTTCTTTGTTTAAACCGCTATGGTAGGTCTAGATATAAGTTTCCATAGTTTTGACTGTGGCCTCTGCAGTAGCGGCCTCGGGATAATGGTAGGGTCATTTTCGCATTTAGTGAGAACGGATAGCAGGTTTGGTTGTTTGCATGTTAACGTCTCTTTTCAACTACAAGGTTTTATCAGAGACGGCGCTTGGGACAATTGAAAGCGTGCTGCCACACTGTGATGTAAGGAGCGCTTGCATACCCCACACCCAGTCACATTATCCTGATACCGAGCCGACCAGACTTAGCACTTAATCCTGTATGCCAGACACTTAGCTAATCAGCTGCTAATACCAATTTTAAAGTCCTTGGTTTGACTCGGCCGGGGACCGAACCACGCTCCTCCCCTGATCTCTGAGCGAGTGTCTTACCGCTAGGCCACAGAGCCGGAAGGTAAACATGACGTACACATGGAGAAATTAGCCTAGTAAATATTTTGCAGCTAGTCATCACATTAAGTCGAAATGGTAAGGTAGTCAGATATTGGTATCAGTCTATAACAGTAAAAAATATATATTTTGTACTCACAAATACAACTAGAAAATCTCCATCTAGCTTCTGTGTGAAGTTACAGCCATTTGCAGCCGGTAGGGTGTGAACTTGTGAAATTTCAGAAAGGGGAGAAAATTGAGTTTAAAGTTTTAACGACTATAAAGGTATAAAGTCCTGAGCAACCATACCAACTGAAAAGTAAAATTAAACACATAAAACATGAAAGTTCAACATGAACCAGCTGGAAAACTGATCAGAAATGGTTTCAGCGTCAATGGGTAATTAAAAATGGACTTCTGAACACCCACTAAACTTTTAAAGTCGATCTCAAAACTAAGCCTTGCGACTTAAGACTCATTTTGGATGGAATACGAGTCAATAATTACTGTCTGATTAATTATTTACTTCACTCTGAGAAACGTAGGACCAGGATAGGCATGTGCTCAAATCTGTAGCGAGAATGACAAGATCCTATCTCCTACTTTTAAATCTATTGCATTATGGTGCACTGCAACGGCAGCTGTTTCCCATGCTGTTTTATTTTTAAAGAGAACTAAGACAATCTGAATTTTCTTGTGGTGATTTTGACTTATACATTCAGACATGTTATCGAGCAGGAGAACTTCTCTTTTTAACAAGAGCTTGGAGGGTGTTAGAAATGCGGGCCGACGACGCAGTTCGAACCACAATAAAAACGTTCAACCCACGAAGCGTTTTTAACAGCCGGCAGCGGGAATGAAAACTCCAATAGACTTCTGTAGGTGACATCAAGTCTCCCTAGATTTAGTCTCGCTAGATCTAGATCAAATCGAGTAATGGGAACGTTCATTTATCAATAATGATTGGAAAAAGAGCTTTGTCTGAAGATCAATAGGATTTTATCTAGATGGCCTAAAGATTTCAACAGCAAATCGCAGTATCACAGGCTCTCATCACAGAAAGCGACCGAGGCCAAGAAAGCCAACAGAGGGCCCTACTGCCAGTCTGTTTCATTGAAGGTTTTCTACTTCCATTCTTCGTCTTGTTTGATTCTTTGATGGGGTATCAAGCATCGCGTTGGGGTCAAGGCTTTTAAACATATCTCAGTCAATGACATCATAGGCGTTCTATAGTATTTATTTAATTATTATAGCTTCAGGGTTTAGAGAGTTACCTACAGAAGTCTATTGGATTTTTCATTCCCGCGAGCCGGCATGGTACTGTGCATTGGGCTTTCGGCGTTTGTAGTTATAAAACTGTCAAAAAGACTTACAGTTAGACCGCTTTCGCCTTCCGTAGCAGAAATGAGATATTTTTTTTATCACTTATGAAGCGACATACGAGTCTTACGAGTGCACTTCGGCTGAAGACATGGCTTGTTTTTTATGCGATGAAATCAATCTGTAACGTGTTTGGAACATGCGAAATTTTCCCTTAGATTTTACGCGCACAACTAGTTAAGCCTAGAAGTTCTTTATTCGTCGGTGCTGAAACTTCAAAGTCCCTACACTGAGACCAACCTAGGCCTAGTCAATCCTAGGGCGCGATTTTTTTTAAAAGGACATTAATTTACTAAAAAAAAAGTAAAGCGCTGAAAAAACAATAACTTTGATAAATCATAAAAATCTGACGACAATTTAATGCAATTTTACAGCGCATTATGTATTCATTTCCACCTAGGCCTCCTACAGCCTTGAGGTTGACCCATAAAAAGCAAGCATATTAAATTATTATCAAGTATCAAGCACGTTCCATTTTGTTAGTTTCGCCCGTTAGACTAACTTCAGTTCTTGCGGTTTTCCATCTACACTAGCATTTTTAATGACTATGAAATGATTTTAAAACAGTTCGTTCCTGCTAACCAAAGTGTCGGTTCACGATAGTAGTTTCAGCATTTCCTATGATGTTCACCTCAATCATGTACACATCAATTTTGAAGCGGGCGATCTAAGGGAAGTAATATATTTTTTTTCTTTTTGTGACTTACAGGTATATATGTCACGTTGTAAGGTCACTTTGAAAGGGACCTAGTCTAACTTTGGCTGAAAAATAAGACATAGCTGTTAAATTTTAAAATATGCCAGGAAAATTCCTTTTTTAAAAACAAATAGGCAATATTGACATCTTTGAAGAAGTGCACAGAGTGTTATTCACGGCATTTTTTGGACTCCTTATGTTGATTTGTATTGTCGTCTCTCGACCAAAAAGTTGCTGTTCGTTTTATTATGTCATGATGATGTGCAGTGTGTGGGTGAAATCTCACATCGTTCGGGACCAGGGCGAATAAGTCGGAAGTCGGAAATAATAATTTGAAATAAACGCCTTTTAAAGTCAAGTTTTTCTTTTTTTTTTCTCTACATTTTAAGTCACTAAAATATTTAATATATTTCTCAAACTCTACAAGATTTCATTTAACATTCGACGCATGCATTGTTCAAAATATTAGGCCTACGTGTAAACGCCTTAGAATGTGAAAATTGCGACATCCGACATATTTTCCCTGGTCGCGAGACAACTTGACTTGAATGCCTGATTTGAACAAGTTTGCTTGAGCCAAGTCGCTTGATCAAGTAGACACTTAGGTCTGTGGGCAGCTAAAGGGTTCGTATTTAATTCATTTTGTTTGTTTGGTTTTTTTTTTCAGACCGCTCACATTTTGTCCTTAGAGTTTCAATTATTTCAATAGAAATTCTGATCTAAGAGGGTGGATCAATATGTTTTGAGAGTTGCTCTGTACTTTCTAAACTGTTAATGATACGTGCATGAAACTTTCACAGTCCTTCAAAATACTCTCCATGGCTCTCTATGCAACGTTTCAGCCTGATCTGTTACTTCCGGAACACGCCTTGGTAGTCTTCTTCCGGTATGGTCCGCAGCTCTGAATTCACTGCTTTTGCGAGGTCTTTAATGTGGTCAAACTTCCGTCCTGCTAGTCTGTCCTTCAGGATCAGAAACAACCAGAAGTCACATGGTGCCAAATCGGGACTATAGGCGGGGTGGGGCAAGACTTGAATTCCGAGCTCCCGCAGTGACGGAGTTGTGGCCCTTGCTTTATGGGGACCTGCATTGTCATGAAGAAGCAATGTTTGGAGGTGCTAACCTTTGGTCGCTGCTCATTGATTGCTGATTTTACCTGGGAAAGCACATTCTAGAAATAATATGTGGCAGTTATTGTAGTTTCTTGAGGCAAAATGTCAACTACAAACGGGCCTCTGTAATTGAAGAATACCGTAAACATTCTCTTTCGGCTTTGAAATCCTGGACGCAACAAAACGGGTCTGTCCCCTTGCCCATCTACCCACGTGCGATTGAGGCGTTTCGGTGGGATGATAAAGAAGGTGAACCAAGTTTCATCACCTATGACGATGTCGAAAAGCCTTTGAGGGCCATGCGGTTCAAACATATTCAGCAATTCCGTTGCAAAACGAACCCTCTCTCTCTTTTGATCAACCGTTAGCAATATTTCTGTCCCTAACAGTATCCATCTGGCACATACCTTTTTCACACGGAGATGTTCAGTTATGATGGTATAAATTGTATTATACGAAATACCGTTGATGTTGCTTAATTCTCGCATAGAGATATGGGGACTTTCATCAATGTCCTTCTTGATAGAAGCAATAGTCTGCTCGTTCACACATGATTTGGGTCTCCCGGGACAAGGGTAATCGGAAAGTTAGCCTTTACCTTCATTGAATTCCTTTACCCAACGGCAAACAGTTTGATAAGAACAGGCACAGTCACCACAGACAGTCTGCAAAGTTTCATGGATCAGCTTTGCGGATTCACCTAGTTTGCAGCGCATGAAAATGTAGAACCACATGTTTTCCTTTGTGAACTCCATCTTGATTGCTGCAGAGCTATTCACCGCATGTTTTCACGATGTCATAAAACGGATAGTGACAACGTTACATGGAATATGTTCATTTGGTTGGTGAGTACACAAGCTGATGATCATTTTCATTATATGACATGACTACCAAAGGTCGCGCATTTACAAACAGGAAGGTTACTCTCATTACTTAATGATCCACCCTCGTAGTGCTCCAACCGTTCAGGTGATAAAACAATGTGTTTTAGAGTTTATAACTTAGCTTAAGGTTGGAACTGGACAAAGGAGAGTGGGTTCCATTGTCATTTCATTGGGAATTAAATGTAAACTCAATTTAATTTTAAGTAGATTCGTTTGATTACTTCACATTTTTCACCAAAAACGTCAACCGTTTTCTGGTTACAGTTGTCTTTCTTTTTCAACCTACACTTCTTTGTTAGTAAAAAAAAAATTCTGTGTCTTTCTGATGATAGGTATTTTAAGAAATGTTATACACAACTGTTACTTCATGACAGAAGTGGTAGAAGGATCTGGGCCTCAGGTATTCGAACCTTACTATGTTCGCTGGGATTTGGCGAGGCTTGGTATCACCAGAATATGGGAAATGTGGGGTTGTTTATAAGCAAGGTTAAAGATAGGCTCATCTCTATTAGTTTTCAAGAACTTAACTCAGAAGCCCAACGACTTTTTCCAGAATATTTAGATTTCCATCCCAACCCTTTTGTCGCTCCGTATATTGACATACTTCACAATTATACTAAACGAAGACTGTTTGCCCTGCTACGTTGTAAGAGTCTCCCAGTCAATGACAACCTACATAGACTTAACATTTCAGATTCTACGTTATGTTCAGAATGTCTTGTAGTAGAAAATGAGCACCATATTATTTTTGAATGTACTAAATATGAACTTATTAGACCTTCATTTTTATCTGAAGAAATAACACGAAATTGTAACCCTAATGGTTTTTGCAACCTTTTAAATTCTAAAAATGCCACTGTGTTAAATTCTGTAATAACTTATCTATCTTATGTTCTAAAGGATGTACTCCTCCTCAATGAATGATTTTTTTTTGTTTGAATGTTGTTTGGGCCGTTGGCCTGGAAAAACTGAATAAATTCAATTCAATTCAATTCTTTGTTAGTACACGTATTGGGAATGAGATAAGAGCGCAAATTATCTTTCCTGTTGGAAAACTTCCTCTTTGAAGTCATTTGCTTGCAGGCAAGAACGATGACTTTGTGCTCTATTCTCTTTCCTGAATAGGGTTGAATCATTTTACGTAGCCTTTTTGTCTTGTGTTTGCAAATAACATATTTCAACTTGATCTATTTTCGAGCTTTTGAACACATTAACTAAAGCAGAGTATAGTATACACCGGCTCAAAATTATATATATATATAATATATTTATTTTAATTTGTTTTCAAATAGCTCAAAAGCAAGACAACAAGACAATCAGTATATGTACATCGTCTTCTATTATGGTCATTTAAATAAAATTTTCAAACACATATAAAAAAATAAAGGCACGTTTTTTTTTCAACAATAGCTATACAAGGAGATCTCTGAATCAATGTTAACAATATAGTATTAGGTTCATAGAATAAAATGAAGCGTTACAGACGATGGACGTAATAAACAAAATTTTTGCTTTTTCTTTAATGCACTGGAACCCCTCAATTAAAACCCCCTCAGTGTAGACCACCCCTCTTATGTGACTTTAAACTTGAGGACATCCACTTTTACGGATATAGGGAATGAGATAAGAGGTAAAGAAAGAGTAGCGTCCCTTATCTAGAAGACAATAACCCAAAATGCCATAATGGCTATTGTAATCTAGACCTAGACTTTAGGGTCTTATTTTGGTAAATTTCTTACTTTCATAAACGATTTCACATCTAGAACTAAAAAACTATAGAGCTAAATGAAAAGGTTATCTTCAAAATAAACATGTTGCATAAATTTCAAAAGATTGTATTCAAAAGACAGCGGGTGACCCTATTTTATTTTCACATAGAATTGTCTTTAAATCATTACAGACCTTTAGCACACGCACCGTGTCTCACTACGCGTACGTGAAAATTGGGAAAGCAGATTGAGAAAACTATAAAAATAATGAAACTAGTTTCTAAAAATAGACGCCACAGACGTTCGCGTCATACTCACGCGTTGCTGCTTAAAGTCTGTAATGTCTAAAAAATACCCTAGAACGTAAATCGGCATGTGCTAGCCTTTAATGATTAAATCTCACTCGGAGTGGTATCAGAAAAGTTCCGCTACTCTTGTTGAAATCTCATTTCCTATAGTATTTAAACCCCTGATCTAAGAACTTCCTTATTTAAGACCTGTTTTACCGACATTTGGCCAGGTCTTTATCCAGGGATTCCACCGTAGTACATGTATTCAGATTATGCTTTGATGCATTGAAGGGAAAAGTGCAAAGGCGGCATGCTGGAGCCTGATATGGTGATCATGGTTTGAGTATTTAAGTTTTTGCATCAGTTAAACTATATAATTATAATAAAAACAAGAGGCGTTTCAACCGTTTAGTGGTAAGAAAACGGTATCAATGAGTACATAATATTCATTGTGCTAAACAGTACAGAGATAAAAATCGCATGCAGTAAATGTTTGTTTGTTTTTTTTTTCTTTTGTTTTGTTTAATGGAAAATGAAAAGCTAAAAGTATAATGATACATTGAGACTTTGTCAAATTTAACTTCTCGACGAGTAACCAAGCAAGAACAATTCTTTAAAAAAATACACGTAGCATCATCAATAATCCTAGAGAAAACACATCTTGCACTCAGTTTATGTGATTCGGATGTCCTTCAGATAGTTTACACATTGACTTTACATTAAATTAAGGTATTAATTACGCAGACAACATTGGTCTAACAAAAGAATATTTTACCCGTTTATGATTAAAAAATTGTTGAAAATAGTTTTTTTCAATTTTCCTTTTAAAAAGAGAGACTAGGTAACCTATTTTCAAAACTGTGTTCTCCTACTCAAATTTCCACTATTCGACTAATCCTAAAGAACAACGTCAATTCAAATTAATACATGTAACAGCTTTGTTGAAAACCCTGCAACCTTCCTATCTCTCGAACTGTAAGTCACAGACTAAGGGAAATAGCTCACTGCCATGCATTCAATGAGCTCTGCCGTTTAACTTTAAATTTGATTAAAGGGTATTTTTACAAGCCCAATTCCACTTCAAAGGTGCTCTCAGGGCTTGGGTCCCAATGACAATTTACGGGCTGCCACCCAGAGACTAGCGGGGATACCATGACTTTGCCTCAGCCGGTCATATTATACTGACACCGACCCAACCAGTAGTTTAATCTTAAAGCTCCTGTATCATTGTAATAATAAAGCACTTACAGTCATATAAATATGGAGGTAAAATTTTAAATTTCTTATAAGTGATACATGCATCAATAATACGCTTAGTTTTAAGTGCTTTGACAGAAGTGTAAAATTTATACAATAGTCTCAATTTTTCTTTGTATGGCATTTTGGCATTAATATAAGAGTAAAGTTCGATGTGCCTTAATGTAAACCACGATGAGTTTTTACACTACAATGGAGCTAAAATTATGTCATTTAAAATATGTGTGTATGTGGGGGAGGAGGGGCGGGGCCTAATAAAAGCGATAAATGATTTAAGCTTAAAAAACATTCTGTTCAAGATTACCTGAAGGTTTAGTAAAGAGAAAGTTTACCTGCCATTTTACATCGTAACATAATATCAGCGTATTTTAAAACAATGATAAGGTGGACATAAATAGAGTCGGTTCCAATATTTCAATAGTGAGAGAAAGATACATTTTAAAAACGCTAAGCCTTAACATATTTAGGACTACTAAAATCAATTTTAAAAAATGAAACATACGAACAGAATAAAGCAAAATTCATAAAGAATAGTAGCAATGTTTGACACTCATTCCATTATCTCATTGAATGAATCATGGTTTAAATGATAATAATAACAAAAGTGTTAGAAGATGCTGTTGATTTAGACAATAGTTTCAAAATGGTGGGTTCTTAAGAGCTAATATTTACATAGAAGACCTGACGCTATCATGGTGAAAAAGCATTACCCATTAATACAGATACAGCTGGAAATATCGTCTTTGAATAAAACCCCACATTTGGGATCAGAGTAAAGCTTGATTGGTCAGTTACTTTTTTTTATTATCTTTTTTTAATAAAAACAAAAAAACGTCAAAGACTCAATCTTACGACCATTACTGATTGGGCTGCATGACATACAATGACAGGGTACCAGTAAGACTAAA
>BMAT01002614.1:192082-206597 GCA_019649035.1 Elysia marginata | reverse complement strand
GAGGGAGAGCGAGCGAGACAGAGAAGAGGAGAAAATTAGAGGGGTCAAGAAAAGAAAAGAGAGGCAGAAAAGTAGTTGTGAGACAGAGATACCTATAGTATAGAGAAAAGTTTGAGAATTGTTGAGAGATATAGGGCGTTTAGAGCGGGGAAAGAACCTAACAAAGACAGGCAAACCACAGACATAATTATAAGAGATAGAAAGTGGGAGCACTACAACTGTGAGGGACCCACTCCGCAGTCGCACCCATCAAAACATCCCTCATACCACAGGTCCTGGCTGTGTCACAGAGCGACAGGCATAACATCCGGCTGTGTCATCGAGGTACATTATAATAGTGACGCGACTTTCTTTTGTGTTCTTGGTGTATTTCAAGGCTTTGACCTTCTCTTGTTAAAGGTTTTCCCCCGTCCCAAAACTTTCAAGTATCATCACTCATAGATCCTTCTCATTATTATGTTACCGCTCTATCTCTGTATGTCTGTCTGTCTCTCACTCTCTCTTCCTCTCTCCGTCTGTTTCTGTCTGTATGTCCCTCTGTCGCCCTCTGTTTGTTTTCGATTGCCTGTCTCACTGTCTCTATCTATTTATCTATCTATCTATCTATCTATCTATCTATCTATCTATCTATCTATCTATCTGTCTTTGTGCGAAAATACCTTTAGTTCCTACAACGTTGTTGCGTCGTCTTGACTCTTCAGGGAACTGGTTGCGCTGTGCATTGTTGCACGTATATGCTCCTAAACATTGTTTAGTTGAGCACTTTTCCCCGGTATGGATACACATGATACCGACGCCTACCAATCTATCTTTCTATCTATATATTTCTCTATCTCACTCAAAACGCTGTCCGGCTTTGTGGCCTAGCGGTAAGACAGTCGCTCAGAGATCCGGAGGTGTGGGTTCCATCTCTGGCCGAGTCAAACCAAGGACTTTGGCAGCTGATCCGCCTAGTGTCTGGCATTATAGATTTAGTGCTAAGTCTGGTCGGCCCGGTGTCAGGATAATGTGACTAGGTGTGGTGATGCAAGCGCTCATTACATGACAGTGTGGCAGCACACTTTTCAACTGTCCCAAGCGCTGTCTCTGATATAACCTTGTAGTTGAAAAGAGACGTTAAAATTCAACCAACCAATCAACCAAATCAAAACGCCTATCTATCTATCTATCTATCTATCTATCGATCTATCCATCTATATATCTATCTATCTATTTCTCTATCTCATTCACTAACTCTGTCAGTCACTTCCTCTGCATTTATTAAGTCCTGTTTTCCTCATTTTCTTCTTTCCAAACACCATCTGCCTGACTCAATTATCTTTTCTTCTCTCTTTCTTTGCCTCCACTTTTTTTTTACTCGACGGAAAGAAAACCATCCTTTTTATGTCATTTTAAAGACACCTTCCATTTATCAAAACAATAAAAGAGGAGGACTTAAACAGAGAGCATTTTAAAAAAATATTTCTGAAATCTCCTGGGTAAAGGTGACTCATTTTAACTACATGTAGATGTTTTGTAGGAGGTTTTTGTTTGTGTTGTATTGTATTAAAATTTGTTATGTTGAAGGTATGAAATTTGAAATTATATATGTACATATGGTCTTCTCTGTATTTTTTTTTTGCTTTTGTCATTCTTTATGATATATGGGATAGGACAAGGTAATACTGAGGGGACGATATGCCATGTCCTCTCGACCTGGAATATAAATCAGAAAGTTAAAAAAAATTATGCTTGCTATTATTTTGCTCACCTCTGTAAAATGTGAAGAAAAAAAGATTACTGTGAAAACCTAGGTAAATTGTAAAGTTAACAGCATGTGACAGAGAAAAAGTAGACTAATTGATGTTAATTCAAAGTTAAAGAGATTGAACTTAATAAGAGGTCTACCAAATTCGTTCTCAAAAATTGCTTGCAATAATATTGGTGGTGGTGGTGATGATGATGATGATGATGATGATGATGATGATAATGATGATGATGATGATGATGATGATGATGATGATGATGATGATGATGATGATGATATTAATAAAATTAATGATGGTCATGACGATAGCGTTCACGGGTAGGCATCTGTGGTGGGGATGATCATAATGTTGATTACGATGATGTCAGGAGATATTGATGTTGGTTTTGTTGATTATAATGATGTCAGCCATTGTCAGGAGATATTGATGTTGGTTTTGTTGATTATGATGATGTCATCCATTGTCAGGAGATATTGATGTTGATTTTGTTGATTATGATGATGTCAGAAGATATTGATGTTGGTTTTGTTGATTACGATGATGTCAGGAGGTATACATGTTGGTTTTGTTGATTATGATTATGTCAGGAGGTATTTATGTTGGTTTTGGTGATTATGATGATGTCAGGAGGTATTAATGTTGGTTTTGTTGATAATGATGATGTCAGGAGGTATTGATGTTGATTTTGTTGATTATGATGATGTCAGAAGATATTGATGTTGGTTTTGGTGATTACGATGATATCAGGAGGTATTGATGTTGGTTTTGTTGATTATGATGATGTCAGAAGATATTGATGTTGGTTTTGTTGATTACGATGATGTCAGGAGGTATTGATGTTGATTTTGTTGATTATGATGAAGTCAGGAGGTATTTATGTTGGTTTTGTTGATTATGATGATGTCAGGAGGTATTGATGTTGGTTTTGTTGATTATGATGATGTCAGGATATATTGATGTTGGTTTTGTTGATTATGATTCTGTTAAACGTGGCTATATTATAATTATCGCGGCTTTAAGATGAAGGTTATTATAGCCTTGGTAGTCGTGACTTGTAGACCTGAGATTTAAAAAGGCAAGGAGCCCTTTTGTTTTTAAAGCAGCACAGTCATACAAAGATTTTATAATTTGGCGCTAAAACTATTTCAATTTGATGCTCATGCTTAACTCTCATTATCAAACAACATATCAACCTTCTTATCCCCCAAGGGAGCAGCTTTTCGTAACAAAAAATGCGTAACATGAGACTGAATGACCTTTCATCACAATACCTAGATAGTAAACAAACGCAGCAGCAGGAAGTAAACAAATTTGAGCATGAACGCTCATTTGATCTATCTCATTTTTAAATTATAGTAAATTTAGAAGAGAGTGGATCTCAATTTGAGCGGGCCGACCCTCTCAAATTTTATTGAAAGATATATAGAGAGTTGTGAGATCTACTCGCGATGATTTGACGGGCCTGGTCTGCATTGGGGTGGCCCAGGCGTAGATCAATTTGTCGGTTTCTTTTGATGTGAGCGTTACTAATACATGTAGTTTTGTTGTCACAAAAGATAACATAGGTGACTTTCAACATTCATTCATTATTTTGTTAGGCTCATGTCCTGAGTAGAAGGAAGAGGTGAAGTTGCTTGCTGCGTTTGGATGTAAAAACTTTATGGAGTGAAAATCTTTAAAAAAAGAAACCATCCTTGGGCTAGACCAAATTCTTTTTTTCTTGTTTTTCTCCTCTTTACAATGTTTACCCCTCTGGTTTTTTGTTTTGTTTTGTTTTTTGTTTTTGTTTTACGTCTTTCATGTTTTATGGTCAATCTCATCCTTTTGGTCTATCTCTCATCACATTTCTCTGTTTATCTTGGTTCCACTCTAAATATTTGTACAAATCTATCGCTCCTCTCACCTTTTTAAACTTCTCTATGTCTAATAGTTGTTTCATATGTCTGAATATCTATTGTCTTTTCGCTCTGTCTGTGTCGCTCCCTGTCTCCGTATGTTTGTCCGTCTGCCTCTCTCTCTCTATCTATCTATCTATCTATCTATCTATCTATCTATCTATCTATCTATCTATCTATCTATCTATCTATCTCTCTCTGCCGCTCCAATTTATGGAGTGAAAACCTTTTTAAAAACCACAATTGGGCTAGGCCCTAATTCCCTTTCCTTGTTTTTTCCCCTCCTAGGAATCGTCGTTACCGCTTCCTGATTTTTCAAAATTTTTTGCTCAGTTTCATCCTTTTGATTTAGCTCTCATCATATTTCTTTGTTTATCTCGCTTTCTTTCTAAATGTTTGTTCACATCTATTGCTCTTTCCGTCTGTTTATAAACGTCTGAATCTCTCACGGTCTTATCATCTCTCTCTCTCTCTCTCTCTCTCTCTCTGTGTCTCTCTTTCTCTCTCTCTCTATCTATCTATCTTTCTATCTACACAATGTATCGTTCTATCTATCTATTTATCTATCTACATATCTCCCCCCATTTCTATTTCTCTCTGTGCCTCCATTGACAAGAATGTTTTTCCTAGTAATTATAAGATTATCTTCATCTTTCTGTTTGTTATTTAAAACAGGTCGGCCTGACCTTGGCCGCTCTGTTTATTTTATGATTATGATATCTACAGTTTTGTTCATTCTACTGCATTGATTGTTGTTTTAGCCCAACTGATTGTTGTCTTTCCCTCTTCTCGTAGTTAAGACGAACAGCACATAGACAGACAGCTATGCTGAAGTGATGCAGCCACAGTCCATGCTGTAGATATATTTGTGCATACCGAAACCCATCATCACAGTAGCTAATGTCGGTCTGACCTCGATGCTTTCTTTTTGTTATGCTTAATGATAACTTTGTTTTTGTTCACTTGAAAGTTGGTTTTAATAAAGTTGTATAGACATGCTTATTATCTCGCAATTATGTCCGAACAAGATAGATGGAGGTCGTATTTTCGACATCAGTTTAAACATTTGTAAGGATGGAAATAGTGCGAATTCAGTGACACTCCACAGAGAGAACATAATTATATTTTTATGATTTAGGATATCATTTAAGAGAAAGACAAATATATGTATATCATCAAGTGCTGATGCCTTCATTTTCAAGACATAATTACAGATAGACGGCTCAAAGGGAAGCGGGGTTTTCCCCTTCCAATCCCCATTACTCGATTCGTTCTCTTTGGCTTGTGAATATCTCTATCTTTTTGTCTTTTGTCTGTACATTTCTTTTTTATGGAGTGATGATATTTTAAAACAATATTTACTTTCAAGCACTTTCTACAAGGCACGGTTATAATTCAGTTTTTGTCTGCTTTAGTTACGGCACTCTATGCAGCATGAGGAATGCCACAATGTTTTACTTGTGTGTAAATACAATTATAAAGATCTAATCTAATGATGATGATGATGATGATGATGATGATGTACCGAGGGTAAATATAGAAAAAAGAACATAAGAACAATATGTCATGTGTGCAATACCTCTGCCTTTTAAACATCTATGTGAAACATGGGAACCGACGCATTTGTTCATTTTCGATTCTTTGGCTTATCACTGATACCTTTCAGATTAAGACTTTGCACAAAGAAGGAATATACTATAAAGCTGTGGTCTCAGACGATGTGTGCTTTTTATGCTTATTTAGGGTAGATCGCAGACTTTGAAATGCTAGAAACTTCATTAAATTGGTTCTCCTTTCTATATTGTAAAATTATTTCTGTCAGAGAGATACCTTGTGTTTCTTAAAACTTTCAACGTTAATATATACACGCGTTTGCAAAAAACCTTCTCGGGAAAATCTTTTAACAAGCGTCTTGAATAAATTGAGTTGCTTTATTATATTTGATTTTTGGTGACTTCCTAAATTTTGCGTTTACAACCAGCAATGAGACTTTTTGCAGTAGCGTCCCCAATGAAAGTTTTTGACAGCGTTGGTTTTACTCTCTACAGTGCTCTATGCACTAAGATGATAAAAAGGCCGTACATGTTGCAAATTTTTGAAATGTGATCATTTTAGTTATAATCTATATTCATTTAAATCGATTCAAATGTTTGAGGTTAAATTGAAACTTGTAGAACGGTCTTTTACTTAGTGCGATGTATTATAAAAATCAGTTCTTCTGATGTTGAGGTTATAGCTCTTATACCTAGTGTAGGATCATATGTTTTATGCTTAAGTCTGAATAATTTTGTAATTTAGTTGTACCCTTAAATATGCAATGATGTTGGGGAGAAGGAGGAGACATAAAGGAATAGAAAGAGAGAGAGAGAAAGAGAGCGAGAGATAAAACTTTCGACTGCATTCATACACTTATAAACAAGTACAGTTTAAACTTATGTAACTGCATACAAATTAGACAGGTTAATAGGATGCGTGGTTAAATTTAGCCATCTAAGTTTGTAAATTTGTATTAACTTTGCACTGAGTGAGTTTTAACCACCTCATTGTCCTTAAATGTAGGTGAAGATTAGTGCTCTATCTACGCACGGCAGCAATGCTCAGGAAGACATAAATTCCAGACTGTATTCCATACGGTCATTAGTTCAACATAAAAGAAAATTTTACAGGGCAAGACGATGTGAAACCAATCAATTCAGCAAATTTGCGCTCCTGATAATCGTGTAGACTAGAAAACATCACGCCCAATCCACAGCTACATAGATGTGCATCGTGAGAAAGAGAAGGTTTTTTTATAATGACCTATAAATCTGTAATGATCAAAACACGTTATGACGCATATCGTTCTAAAGAAACCCACAAAAATGTTTACATTCCTTAGCCAATAATAATGCTGACATGACAGCCTATAAAACAGTTCGTGTTTTCTTACTACAGTTTAGACTCATCTCTCTTCTCTCTCTCTCTCTCTCTCTGTCTGTCTGCCTGCCTGTCTGTCTGTCTGTCTCTTTCTCCCTATCTATGTCTCTCTGTCTTTCGATCATTCCTCTGTCTGTCTGTCTGTCTGTCTGTCTCTCTCTATCTCTCTCTCTCCTTCTCTCTCTCACTCATTCTTCCCGCCACCTGAGCAATACGGTGAATCCTTGACAAGTTTTATCATTCCTTCCCATCAAATATATCCATACGTTATACTGCAATAGAAGACCTCTCCTCCCCAATACCCACTCACCTCTACGAAGCTCGCTGCAACGGATATTATTTATGTTTCTCAACGTCATCTCAGGAGAGCAGTGAGCCGCACTCAACGTCATTAAAGAGATTTTAGTAGGCGAAGATCTAAACTTCTTTTTTGCACTATGAGGTAGGAAGTATTTCTCTATCAGTACATAGATAACCTAAACGAAGAGACGAGTATGATAATATCATGTAATGTTGTCTTCATTCTCACCATCTTACATCATACCATAGAGATGCTCAGAGGACACAATTTTTCTGAATATATATATATGAAAGCGTAAAGAAGCCCTCGGCTCAAAGGAAGACAAAGGGTCCGAGAGAGGATCTGCATTTCCTCTCTTTTTTTTTTTCTAACAAAAATTTTATTCCCATGAGCAATTTCTCGAGTTGCAAGGTAAGACTTTTCAACCACTATAATGACAGAATCTTATGGAGTGATGTACTCCATCTAGAGAGCAAGGGTTTAAAGCTGGCCTCTCTTGACACTTATTAAAAGGTACTTGGAAGATGTCAAGAGCTCGCTTTCTCTCTCTCTCTCGCTCTCTCTCTCTCTCTCTCTCTCTCTTCGCTTCCGTGTGTTGTACACTCATGATAATCTAATCGCCTAAGTGTGTGAGCATCTGGTTTTCAAACAAGGGAAAGCCACTCCCGTGTTTACTTCTCAGTGTGAACAGACGTGAGATAGCTCTAAGTGTAGGACTTTAGCATCCCAGGTCTCTACTTACTTCCCTTTGCCTGTGTTTACTCTGAAAGCCTTGGTCGTGCTTGAAATGCTTTTTTTCAGTTGTCGTCATTCTCAAGATGCTGTCTATATAAGAGATGGTTAGTGAAAGATGGGAAGAAGAAAGAAATAAATATATATGAATCGATAGATGGATGACTAGATAGAAAGTAAGATAGATGGATAGACACACGGGTGGATGGCTAGATAGGTAGATAGATAGATAGATAGATAGAACTGTAAAGCTACTTACATTTTCTTGGTTTGCTTGCTTCGTGTGCCTCGACTCAGTCCTCAGCTAATTGTTTTAGTTCATTTCGTTTCATTTCGGTCTCGGTTATATAGATAGATGGATAGATAAATAGATAGACAGACAGATAGATAGATAGGTAGATAGATAGACAGATAGATAGATAGATAGATAGATAGATAGATAGATAGATAGATATATAGATAGATAGATAGATCAATAGATAGATAGATGTCTAGTCTGTAAAGATACTTACATTTACTTGGCTTGCTTGCTACACATGTGTTTCACGTGCCGTGACAAAGTCCTCAGGCAAGAGGTTTTGCTTCATTTTGGTCTTGTTTTGGTTGTATAGATAGATAGATTGTTTAAACGAGGCGGGTAAGGAGACAAAAAAGAAAGAGTGAAAACGAAAGAAAAAGAGATAGAGATCGAAAGCGGCAGGAAAAGCGATGATACTGAGATCGGACTAATAATAGGAGAAGAAAACAGACAGAAAGAGAGGCAGCAATAAGGAGTTCTAACATCTTCCAAACGAACAACGTGTTAGGCCAGTCGTTAAAGCCTTGACCACTTATGTTGAGAAAACCTAGGTTAAGGCGGACCACACAGTTTACCCTTACTCACGATTAAAGCAAAAACGTGCAGATAAGTACGATAAAAATTATTGTTCTATATGACCTTGTACCGGACAGAGACAGTGTTTGTGTGTGCGGTACAATGAAAATCAGAACACTAATTATCGTACTTGTGTGGAGTCGCTCGGCTTTCGGACCGAGAGGTCCGGGGTCGAGTCCTGCTTTCGACAGGTCGACGTTTAATCCTTGAGAAAGGCTATGACACATATTTCTTCGCCTCACTCATGCATTAAGGAGTACCCGGTTATAGGCATGGGAGATCTTGCCAGTGTGCTAGAGCGATGCAATTTTTGTTGCTCCTCTTTGAGTTTAGAAGGTAATTCTGTTGGCAATGCCTTGTCGTGAAGCCATGTAAAGCACGTAGAGCATAATGATTAGCGGAATTGGCGCTATATGAAAACGCTCTTTACTTTATTTTACTTGTCTTTACACGTACTTGCGTTCATCGCAGGCTAGCGTTTACAGTGTCATCCACCCGCCTTAGCCCAAGTTTTCTCAACAGAACTTGAATGCGATTTCTATTGGTCTTCAAAGTTGATGTTAGTGTAGCGGTGACTGTATTTTTTAACGGCGAATGAGTTCTCGTTTAGTCTGATAACTTTGAAAATGTAGGGAATTTCGAGAGTCAGTTAGATTAATATTGTCTTGGGGTGAAAATAGACTGAGGAGAAATGTTCATCCTTATCCTCCGTATTTCAACCTTATCATCATCGGGAAAACCTTATTCCAAGTGTTCACAAGTGCTCTTCATAGCCAGTTGGATTTGGGGATTTTTTTGTCTCTATTGTTTAGTGGACGTTCCTTTCAGGCAAGGAAAAGTTCTCGTAGATAGCATTCTTACGACAGCATTCTGATTTTCACAAAATAGTTTTCAGGCTCACAGCGACGTTGCTAAACCATGGGTCTTAGATATTGGGCCTTCTTGTCGGCGCTGGATTAAACTAAATGTGTTAGTTGGTTGGTTGGTTGGTTGGTTGAATTTTAAACGTCCCAGTCAACTTCGAAGTTATATCAGAGACAGCGCTGGGGACAATTGAAAACGCACCTCCCGATCTCTGAACAAGTGTCTTACCGCTAGGCCACAGAGCCGGTGTGTAGCTATATAAGTATTTAGTAGCGAGCTCGCAACAAAATGTTAATTTTCTCTGGTCATACAAGTTATCATATGTTTTAGAGCACTTGTCAGTTAGTAACAGTGTATTGGTCTTGTTTTGGGGTGTTACATTCATAACTTACTCTTGTTTTTCGCATTGCTTCCTTTCTGCTTTCTTTGGTCTTTTATTCATATTCTTCTTTACACGTGATATTTAGCTTAACATCTTTGTATATATCATCCTTTCTTAGATTATTTTTAATGTGGTGTAGACGAGACCTACTTAAGCGAAATTCGAAAACTGAGGTTTTATAAAAATGTTTTTCTGCGATTTTAGAACATATCGGCATTTGTTCTCATGCATTTCAATGTAACTGTAAGATTTCTCAAGACAAGGACAGTGGTTATTTTAAATGATGTAACAGTTTTTGTGCATTTGCATTGCACTGCTTTTCGTTTCTGTTTGATGTTCCACTCTTATACAACGGCTTTAACTATAACTAAGGTAACTTTATTCTGCTACAATGTATGTATTGGCGCCACCGAGCACTGTTTTAGTGGATTTTAGACGCTCTGCCAGTGAATCATTATCATTATTACTATCATTATTATTATCATTATTACTATAACTATTATTGCTGCCCCAAGTGCTTATTCCTTAAGTTTTGTTAGTTATGTCCTTTTTGTTGTTTTTTTTCTGTCGTAATGTTTACCCCTGCTTGTTTTACAATAACAATTATTTTTGCCCTGATATAAGGCTCGCCAGTTGAGACGCTAGAATGTTTTTGCGTCGCGCTTGTGTGTCCAATGTCTTATGTTACATCAATGACATGAGCAGATCTAGATACACACACAAACAAACACCCAAACATGCATCGGAGCATCCCTCGCTATCTCAATACGTGGCCTGTGCTTTTCTCTCTACATACAAATCTAGCGGCGCATACCTAATGGTGGTTATGGACCTCAGATCAAACAAACTTTGCGGGAAAATATAAGAAGTTCGTTGAAGCCAAGATTCGTTTGTAGATCTATCAATCTATCCCTCTATCTACCTATCTATCTATTTACATATTATATATCGGTCTGTCTGTATGTCTGTCTGTTTTTTTGTTTACCTTTGTATATTTTTTTCATCTATCTTTCTCTGTGTCATCATTTACAGCTTTTCACGCAACAATTGCGGTGTGGACTTTATGTGCAAGAAGGTTGAAACGGCTGATTTTATCAAGATTAAGTTGGTTGAATAATGAAGAGACAAAACGGGACGGCTGCTTGGTTTTCATTTGTTATACTATTGAAGTTAAAAGATTTTTTTTTTCAGGTTGCGGATTGGGTAGTTTAAAAAGTTTACTCTTTTGAGACGAGTTTACGTTGGCACTTTCGCTGCTTGTTTCTACTAAGATTCAAAATCAAGTAGTGCCATTAAAAAATATTGTTGACTGCAACGCAAATTCATCTTTTAAACTCTTCTATATGATTTTGGTCTAAGTGATAAGATTATTCTACATCAGGAATATCTCTAGGGTTTTTTTACGTTGGTAGGTAAAGGCGGTCTAACTAAGTCTTGTTATTTTTCATTCTATGTTTCCTGATATGTTTATTTATTGAATTTTTGTGTGTGTTGTGGTTGTGTGTAAATCCTGTTAGCATTGCTTTGTACCTTTGTACTCTTATCTGTAACTCTAGATAAAAAACTTGCTTTTCTCACTATCATGTCAGGGTGGCCGACATTCTGTTACGCGGTCATATTATTGCTCATTCCTAAAGTGATTGTTGAAATTTTTTTATTAAATTCTCCCACGTAAAAAATGGTAATGATTATTGAGGCAAAAAAAAAAAATGCCAGGTGACTGTTGATTCGCGAAATACTCTACAGTCAACAAAGATGGCTGCTGTACGCTGTGGTTACTCTTACCTCTAAGTACGGAGAGTTCAGCTTTAATATGGATTCTAGAGGGCTATGTGTAACTACAATGGTATACTAGTGTATACATCTCTCTCGCTCTCTCTCTCTCTCTCACTCTCTCTGTTTTTCTCTTGCTCTCTCTCTTTCGCTCTCTCTGTTTCTCTGTCGCTCATTCTCTCTCTCTCTTTCTCTCTCTCTCTATCTATCTCTCTCTATCTATCTCTCTCTCCTCTCTCTCTCTGTTTCTTTTTCACTCTTTTGACTTTTTCTCGCCTACTCTCTTTTTACACTCACTCTCTATTTTTCTCCATCTCACTCAAGCTTCTATTATCCCTCTCTCTCTCTATCTCTCTCTCTTTCTCCTTCTCTCTCTCTCTCTCTCTCTCTCTCTTTAGGAGTAGCTAACTCCTATCCCTCCCTCTGCCTCTGTCTCAATACCGCAGCTGTGTTGTGTCAAGTGTCCCCTAAGTAAGTGTCCTCAAGATGATGTCTCTATAGACTTTTAGGCTAACGTTATCATCATAGACCGCTGGATTGTATCAAGTGTTACTTAGTAAAGTCATTGTGCTGTTATCTTCACCTCTTGTCACGGGATGCCTCAATCCATAACCAGCTTAATTGTTTGCGTTAAAGAGCCTGGAGACTAAACCAGAAAGGACACTAGAAAGATCTCGATTACATTTGGCCAGGCCTACAGCTTCAATATCAGTCTGTGGGCTTCTTTGTCCTCTGGATTGCGAAACAAGATTTTCAAGTACCTTGTACTTCATAAAGAGTAGCTTGGAGTAATAAAATCATGGTAGAAAAAATAGTGGCCTAGAATAGGCCTAGTTAATAGCGCGAGACAATTTTTAGATCAAATTCAGACTGCTAAGTAGTGTTGTAGTCCCTCAAGATAAGGCGTTTTAACCAAGATGTAAGTTAGTACACGTTGGACATTTCTATCTCTCATATATGAAGAAGAGTTCCCGAGACTGAAAAGGGAAACAATAGTCGTTTACACTTTTCGGGTAAAAGCACTTTAGTTACTAATTCACCGAATCTGATCCTCAGATGCGTTGATTGCGGCCCTTTCCCAGTGAATATTACATGTATTGAGAGACATATAAACCCGCTGCGATATCTTGAAAACATCCGGGATTTTAGGCAAAACTATTTTGGTTGGAGGCGGCACTTAACAGAATATTTAAGATTGCAGAATAACGTTCCCACGTTTATGTTTGGGGAGAAGAAGAAGAAGAAGAAGAAGAAGAAGAAGAAGAAGAAGAAGAAGAAGAAGAAGAAGAAGAAGAAGAAGAAGAAACGGCCACAATGCCGACTCACAAAGAAACAGCAACAACAAAAAACAGCAGTGCTCCGCATAGATCTAGTAAGTTACTGTCAAAACATTGTTAAACAAAATAGTTGCGATGAAGCCTCCACTTCAACATAACTGAGACAACAAAAATAACAACAATTTTGAAATTTGGGAAACCACAGACTTATTTTAGCTTCGCAGTAGAGAATATCAAGAGGTCCTTACGCAAAATGCTGTGCAGGGAGTGGTCGTCTATTAATACTTCCATTTTGATGATCGACTGCTGGGTTGGGTATCCAAGTGAGAGGTAGTATGGTGTGGATTTAGCTTGTCCACTTATTTCCAAAAGAATACACACGGTTCCATGAATTAAAAACTCTCGTCCGTGTAAAAAAAATCTGTAGTCTCTTGTATAAAGAGGATGAGGTTTAGACTCCTATGTCCAGTGAAGTCACATTATGGTTGTAATAAATTCATGTCACTATCACAGACTAAAGAAGGGTGATTTTAGCCTTACTATAATATTGTAGACACACAGTGATCCTGTTCGTTACTTTAATTTCCTATCTATGTTTGTCACCAAGCAGTGTTTCGTTTTTGGGTAATAGATCTCTTTATTAATTTTGATGCTTGACAAATCTTTGTTTAACTCTTCCAGGGTAGCTATGTATGAGAAGGATGTAGTTAACTAACAATTAGTTACTTACTTCAAGGACTATTTATCTTTAAAAAATGGCAGCTAGGGGCCCTGGAACTGTATCGTATTGTACTCGTGTCTTGGTAACATTATTTTGTACTTGAAGGATCTTGATTATTTCAAACTGTCGTAATTATATCGAAATTGGGAAATGGTGTCTGATACATCATCGAATACGGACAAGGCAAAGAGTCACATTGCTCATAGTTATAACGTAATAACGTAATGTCATTATTTCCCTTTTTAAACAGCTACACCCCCACCCCCACCACCACCAAATTCGAGGCGGCCGGAGAATTATGAAAGAGTATGGAGATTAACTATTAATTTTCCTCTGTCTCCTAAACTAGTGTCAATTTTTTTCCATTCAGGAAGCCAATGCACACTAAGTTCAACTCATATCTCAGGGCATTTACAACACGGCTACCTGTTATGCGCTCAAATACTAGCAATCTACAAATTCCAAGCACTGCCTAAAGCCAGCACCCATTTTACAGATGGGTGGACCGAGAAAAGTGTGGATAAATTGCTTTCCTAAGGCAGCTGCAACATTCGTCGCGATTCGGAAACTACTGGAACAACAACTATTACCGTATTTTATTAAAAACCACAAATAAAACTACTACCACCACCACCACCTCTACTACTACTACTACTACTACTACTACTACTACTACTACTACTACTACTACTACTACTACTACTAATACTGCTACTAATACTAATACTACTTCTATTAATATTGCTACTACTACTACTATTATTACAACAACTACTACTACAACTACTACTATTACTGATGACTACTACTACTACTACTACCACAAATATTACTGCTGCTACTACTGCTACTATTACTACTGCTGCTACTACCACTAATACTGTTGCTGTTGCTACACCTATTACTATTGCTAGTAAACTACTGCTATTACTACTGTTACTATTATTACCATCACCATCACTTCCACTACAACTACTACAGTAACTACTGCTACCACTACTGCTACTTCTACCACCACCACTACTACTACTA
>BMAT01002614.1:131515-144516 GCA_019649035.1 Elysia marginata | reverse complement strand
TGGCTGTGTGAGCCGCTGAGGTCGGTGAGGTGTGAAATTCCAGATTGGCAGAGGTTCTATTTCTGGCGATCTGGCTTTCACGGCCCCAGCCTAGACGGTAGACCCAACCTAGACGTGTATACCTAGTACCTGCATGTACTCCATAATTATTTTAGACTTTTATGTAGACACCTCCCCCCCCCNNNNCAACAAAAAAAAAATCGCCTTCTCGGAGTCACTGGTCTCTAAATTAGAGAGTTATTTCGTTTCATAACTAGGTCTTATGCGCATGGGCATTACATTGCTTCCAATCACTTCTTCAAGTTTTATTTCCTGTCTCCAGGCACTAATCAGGTCGCCGATTTTCTGCCTCAGGTAACAACATTTCGGGCTCCCTGTTCATTTAAAATAACATTTTCTCACATTTCGTTACTTAGATAATGGAGTCTTTTATTTACGTATGATCACGCTCAGGTTAGAAACCATGGATTTGTTACACGAATAAACTCTAAAAGACTTAGCACCGACAATCTGGTTGATAAACTACGCTATAGAACTCAACACCGTCTGGCGATCTTGCGCAAGGAAAAGAAGATAACCTTACGTATTGTCTCCCTTATATACTCGTTACGAAAAACGACCCCGTCAGGCTAGGCTATAGTCTTCCATCTGTCGGTTCTACCACTCAAACAATGTGCAGGCTCATGCTAGATTATTATTGAATGCTATGGTCGTTTGTGTAGTTTACTGGTAGTCATGGTGAAGATATAAGTGATGGTGGTTCTGATAGCAATGACGTTGATGGCGGAAAAAAGTAAAGAAAAAACAATTTACAAGCAAACTCAGACGACAATGTGAAATAAAGGATGACAATGGGGATAAACAGTTCACACAATAACAACTTACAAAGTCCATTCCCGTAGTGGAAACTCGAAAGGTTAAAGATTTAACTATAGACAGCAACTATAAGCAATTATCATAGAAACCAGGGGTTGAACTATGGTGAGCTCTAATTATCGCCACATTGAGGGCTTCTCATTATGTGATTAACATTACAGAGGGTCAATGACTGGGTGAGTGGAATGCTTCTCCTAGCACAAGATGGCAAGTCTATTTTGAGCCCCCTTCCACCCCTTCCCCTCTTAAACACACGTATGCGTATTTCAGAGTTATAGATTTCTGGGATGGCTTTGTATGCAGGACAATAAATCTCTTCTACATCTTCTGTCTCCGTGTTCCCAATTGACATATGGTTTCCCTCGTCTCTCTCTATATATCTTATCTCTCTGTTGTCTGACTATCTGTCTCTCTCCCTCTCTCTCTCTCTCTTTCTCTATCTCTTTCTTTCTCTCTATTTATATCTCTTTGTCGTATAGCGATGGTGTGAGGGTTAAAAAGGTTTAGACCGAGGACAAGTGTTGTAAATTGGTCGGGATAATGAGATGAGATCTTGACTGCTCGATTAGTGTAGGGCTACACCATCGCACAGGGTGATGGTCTAGGTGTAGGGCCATCGAATAAGAGCACAGTACATCACTCCATCCATCACATTGACAAAATCTCCCTCTGTTCAATGCTATAATGCCAGAGTTGTGACGGAATGGCTGCGCCGCATGCACCGCAAAGCGCCGAAAGCTGAACATCGATCGACCTAGTAGAACAGGATTCAAACCCTGTATCTCCTGATCCATTACCTGAGTGTGGTTTACTTGACCAGAAAGCTGAGTGCCCTTGAGTGGTTTGTGTGAAATCGAGACAGGTCAGCTGTAAGTTCACAAAATTCATGTTTAACTTCAAACTATTTAGTGCTTTTTACAACACACATAGAAGACTTAAAGGTTAGACTGTGCTAAAATATAGCGTGAGTGTACTCTGTGCACATGCATCATTTATCTGTAGTCATCATGCAGGAACTAATAAGGGATAAGCCAAACTCAATGGTCCGTAATCGTTTTGTTGTTTTTCTCGCCTGATCAATGATTCATAAATGTGTCGTGACCTTGAAACAATCATACTGCCTATTTAAGGAAAAACATTGTAACTGCAGAAATGGCAAAATCGGATATTTTTTATGAGCACAATAGGGTGAAAAGAGGCGCATCTTTCTGCCCAGTTTAAAGTTTTCTAGCCTGACCCATTCTTGCGTTAACATAATTCTAAATCTATGGTATGAACGAAAAAAAAGGAGTTTCAAGGTAAAATATTTAGTTCTTTTATAAGACCCAACCAAGATTTAAAGGGTAGACGGAACCAAAGTATAGCGTGAGTGTAGTCAGTCTGTAGTCTATATTACTCTGTATTATCAACAATCTGTAGTCATTATGCTGGAACTAAAAATGATAAGCCAAGACTTAAAGGATGCCAAATATAGCGTGAGAGTTGTAATTCTGTACTCTGTATTATAATTAATCTACAGTCATGATGCAGGAACTAAAAAGGATAAGCCAAGACTTAAAGGTTAGCCTGTGCCAAGTAGGCCTATAGCGTGAGTCTAGTCAGTCTGTACTCTATAAACATGCATCATTAATCTGCAGTCATCAGGCTGGAACTAAAAAGGGATAAGCGAAGCTCAATGGTGCGTGAACGCTTTGTTGTTTTTTCCTCGCCTGATCAATGATTCATACATGTCACGCGACCTCCAAACATTTTGTATCTGATCGCACGGGTGCGCCTGGTGGAAATTGAGTAGAGGTGGAGAGGGATAGAGAGATTGAGACGCAGATAGCAATATTGGGAATAAGGAGGAAAACAGGAGGCAATCGCTGTGAATGGAATTTTAATAACGATAGTAATGTTGTTGATGAAGAGAAAAATGGGGGAAAGTGAAAAGTGCAAACACTTGAACTACTTAAAAAACCACGACAATAACAGCATTGCTAAGAGGAGTAGAAGATGCTCATTCTCAGAGTGGCAGAAAGATTGAGAAACATGCACAGATAAAAACTCACTCGCTCACTCACAGAAAGAGACTGACAGAGGGAAAGGATATATGGGGAGAGAGAGACAGGGAGAACATAACAAACCAGCTGATGATGTGATGGCATACCGGCCGGCACCGCCTTCAGTTCTCTAAACCAGACCGCGTGAGCTCTACACTCTGGGCTGAGACTGTGAGTGTGAGTGAGCCAGACAAAGAACTGGGATGTAGTTGTGAGTGGAGAGTGCCAGGCGTGTAACGGCAACCGTATAACTCCCACCACACATTATAAACACAAAGATTGTTCACTCCCCAGCTCTAGTCTTAGCATGCTTTTTATCTGCCTTCCAACGTGAATGTGGAGGGGAGGGACAATTTTTAAAAAAAGACAACATCAAAGACGTAGCTATGTTCAAGGATTAAGAGCTTTTCTTTGTGCGTGTATGGAGGAGGGAGCATGACAAAAAGTAACAGGGCGCGTGCATGTTAGTAGTGCGTGAAAAGAATCTCTTAAAAATCTCCTTATGTAGATCTAGGAGGGCTGGGGGTAAAGGAGGCGTGGACGTATAGATGTAAGAGAGGAAAAGACTGGGAGGTATCAAAATTCAAGTGTTGCCATGCTTTGAGCTTTAGGTTTATTCTCTCCCTGGCTCTCTCTCCTTCTTTCTCACCCTCTGTAAATCTTCCTTTCTTACTCATTCTCTCTTACTCTCCCTGCTTCTTTCTCCTTTTGCGCCTCTGTCTCCAAGTCTTCTGTCTGTCTGTCTGTCTGTCTGTCTGTCTGTCTGTCTGTCTGTCTGTCTCTCTCTCTCTCTCTCTCTCACTCTCTCTTTCTGTTCCTTTCCCTCTTTCTCTCTCTGCCTCCCCCTCTCTCTTCCCCTCTCCCTATCTCTCCTGTACTCACCCACAGCTCGTGACTCACCTGTTCGCTATGCGAAGCGTACTTTCCACCATCCCTGTAGGATACTAACAATTATCTTTTAAGAAAATTAACGTTTTCCCCCTCCCGTTCTTCTTTCGCTTATAGCTTAGGCTGGCTTAGAATGAGTTGTTCGGGCGGCCACATCTTCTGGGTTTTCTACGAAAATGATGAGAAGGCAAACAGTTATATGTACTACCACTGAATAAGAGGCGCCCGATATATCAGGTTTACGGTTAATAAAATGGTCTTGAGATGACACCCCTCCTCCCCCCAAGCCTTTAGCCTTACGCTCAGTCTATTTACATGTATTCTGCCGTGATATGCTGTTAAGTTTCGTGATAGAGACAGAGACACAGAGAGAAAGAGACTGAGTGGGGAGTGTTATCAAAGGAATGTTGGAAAATTCGCAGTTATTGCATCTTGTTTTTTTTTTGTTTTCTTCTAACCATCTTCTAAAGTTCTCACGTTGTCTATCCTATAAGTTTTGTTTGATGATAAGATCTGCGAATTTTCAATGGCTCGTAGTGATGGACGAAATTCATATTAGTCATATTCATGTTTTTCTTTATAGTGTGTTTGTGAAAAAGTAAAGCAAGAAAAATAATCACTGCTCTGAAGGAGTAATGACTGCTGACAGTAGTAACATTTTCCTCAAAAGTATTCCAGGAAAGTTTAGTTACAGTATAATGAACACTCCCCTGGGTCGTAAAGGCTATTCTGTTAACGTTTTAACTTACTCTTTAGAAGTATTTCATCTGTTGTTGTTGTTGTTTTTTTTTAATTATTTAAGTATACTGCCCTAAGCGAAGTACATTCTGTAAACGTTTCAATATGGATCGCATTATATAAAGGTGGAGGTAAGGCTTACAGCGCCAAGGCGTGGCGCTCGCACATGAATATTATCTGCGCTTCTTATGATAATAAAGCTACTATCCAAACTGTCAGTATCTTTTCCTTGATGCGAGATAGCTCAGAACCAAAAAGTCATGTTTTAAAAACACCAGCCACTTAAAATTTACAGGTCATGTTTTTTTATATTCAAGTGAAATCTTGAAAAGCTACTTTTCGACAGTTAAAATCTGAATCGACGCCAATGTCCAGACCTAGATCTAGATTCGAATGCTTGCCATTGTACAAGCTAGATCGTGCCTCAAAGCAAGTCTTCTTCCCCAATGTGTTCTAGAAGGGTGCGCTGGCAAAACAATAAAATGTGCAAACCTTTTTGATGCACCTGTTCTTGGGAATTCCCGATCCTGGGGATCGGAGTGAGCGTTCGTATACCGAAGTTTCAAGGTCTAAGCTTTGAAAAGTTTTCAAATTTAACTTAAACAAAATGGAAAGCAAAATCTTATGCTTCAATTGCAAATAATTCTGAAATATGAAATTAACACAAGGAAAGCTATACATACAATGAAAATGGAGCTCTACCTAGTTTTAGATATTATTTACATCTAATCTACACAGAGATCTAAAACTACATGTAGACCTCGGTCTCGGCATTTCTAAGCTATATCATTTTGACAGTGTTCGTAACACAACCTCTTTAAAGTTGTTTTTTTTTTCTTTTTTTTTTTTTTTGCCTTTAAAGCCTTTAAGGGTGACTTTTGAGTAGAGCCATAGCTATTTTTGGTCTTATCAAAGTTCCTTTCCACCGTTCCTAGAGGGGGCAAGTTGGCTAGTTTTTATTAATTTTTTTGTGACAAACCCGCATGCGCACTAAGCATGCAGGATGGAGGAACAGACTCGTGTACAGGCCTCGATGGTCTTGGGATTTAACCGAGGCACTCGTTTCCTGGTCATAGACATTCGATTGAGCATATGACAAATAAAATTCTTAGGAAACAAGTTAACAGACTCGCTTTTGGCGCCATCTAGCCCACATAATACCACAGGTTATTTTATGTTTACGGACTGACTACTGACACCTTGCGACCTAAAATCTCCAGGGAGGTTGTGGAGCCATGTTTAAGTTAGACCTTACGACTATTTTGATTACCAACGCAAAGTGGCAGAGTGGTTCGCGCGTCGGACTCGAGATCTGGAGGTCGCGGGTTCGATTCCCAACCATGCCATATTGCAAATTGCCTTGGGAAAGCAAATTACTCTAACTTTCCAGAGTCCATCCTCATGTAAAATGGATACTCAGCTACAAGCAATTTTTGAGTTTGTGATATGCGCTTGCAACACCCTGCACATGTGTTAAAAGTTGCCTTCAAATGTACTGGCTGAAATAAAGTTATATGACCCAACTGAAGTGACGGATTATTGACCAATTGAAGCCCTAACAGCCACGTCGTTAAGTTAAGCGTGGGTCAGAGCTTGCGGGAATGACTGGTTCTGATTCGTGCTACATAAATGCGGTGGTTTGGTACCACGGGTTTATATTGATCTGCCATAGTTCAGTCTGAAGAAAAGACGAAATTCCACCACCGTTACACCTTCGCCAATTGAAAGCCCATCATAAATTAACTTCCCGAATAATGTGCTCTTGTAAGTTATTGAGTGGTTTGTGTCATAAATCTAACTTGTTGAATTTGTATGGTATCGTAGATGTATTCGCCGTTTGAAGTCATTCCTCGATCGCCGTATTCTTCTCTTACTTTTCTTCTTGCTGTTCTGTTCTTTTTATTAATTCTTCTCCCATTCTTTTTTTTTTTTGTCTTCTATTTCTTAGTTATTAACCAAGCAGACAGTTTCAACCCTGAATTGAAGCAGCAGCTGCAGTAACCAGGTAATGCGGATTTCCATATCGATTTTGGACTTTTCGGGGATGTATTTGGTCAAATTAATTAGTTAATGCACTGTAGCTTTTCGGCTTTGTTGAGATTTACGACTATTCTGGAGCAATCACAATGAACCAGGCAAAGCAAATGGAGACGATATCTCCATGCTTGTCTGCTTGGCCTGACTATATTGTGTGGATTCCCTGACGTCGGAAATCTTCAACAAACTTTCTAGTGTCCTTGAGCATGGTTTCGTAATGGTTGTTGAAGAGTCAAGTATTTTTCAGCACTAGCAGTTTGTCAATATATACACGATGCTGTTCTATAGTGCCACATTGTGAGTTACATACGATGCCAATCTATATAGTCGCTTTGTGGGTTCATGCAACGCATTCTTTCTAGCATGAGATAGAGAATTAAAGCGATGTTATAATTATGTATGTTTAAGTTAGACCCAATAATGTTGCTGATAAAAATTAGTAGTTTATGAAGTTATCGGAATATAAGTAGATACATTTGATGAAGTATTACATCCCCTGAAGTTCCCGATTGTGCGAAGTCCTCTTGTTCTAATAAGGATAGATGTAGAGTGTGTGAAAGAATCCATTTCTTGTTAGTGATGCCTCAGCTCTGGCGCTTGCAAACAGGCTATAGAATAAAGCTAAGCGATCTTTTAGAAATTGAAATTGTCGAGACCTTGCGCGCCGACGACGATAACGTATGACGTAATAACACCCCTAGGTAGCGTGGGTTTTACAGCAGACTATTGGCTGACGGGCCCTGCTAGCCTATCAGCTATCTTGAATTTCCTCGCTATAAAATCCGTCCCGATGAGCTGGCCCGCAGCGCATAAAATCTAGCATTATCACAAAACACTCTAGAACCTGTCACTACTGCAGATCGCTCCATATTCTTCAGAGTCCTGTCAAGAGCAGTTTACAACCCTGTCAAGCACTGTACTCCGTTTGTCTGTTTTCAATGTTATAGAGTACAGTGTAGGGATATCGAAGGCAATGCTCAACATATCGGCCCCCCTCGGAGTAATATAAAGATCTGGCAGTTAGTTATACTGCCTTTATCAGGATTGCCGTCCTGTTAATATGGTTGAACACTTTACGACCGCGCTGAATAATTCTGCATTGCGCGATAGCTGTTGGTGGTTCATTTGATAAAAAAAAGTGCAGCTTTGGTTGGTGGTTTGAATTTTAACGTCTCTTTTCAACTACAAGGTTATATCAGGGACCGCGCTTGGGATATTTGAAAGCGTGCTGCCACACTGTGATGTAAGGAGCGCTTGCATACACCACACCCAGTCACATTATCCTGACACAGTGCCGACCAGACTTAGCACTAAATCCATAATGCCAGACACAAGGCGGATCAGCTGCTGATACCAATTTTAAAGTCCTTTGTTTGACTCGGCCGGGGATCGAACCACGCACCTCCCGATCTCTGAGCGAGTGTCTTACCGCTAGTCCACAGAGCCAGTTAAAAAAAGGTGCAGCCTAGTGAAATAATTATATGCAATTATTAAACACAATTAAAATCCTCACTACTTCTCATCAAAACTCAGTTCTCATAGGTTAACATTTTTTACGAGCTGTACCTTGTCTCTCTCTCCCTATCTTTCTATCTAACTCTTCACATCTCCCTCTCTTGTCTTGCCCTTGCCCTTTCTCTCTAATGCTCTCTTTTTACGTATCTTTACTTTCCCATTATCCGTCGTCTCCTCATATGGTGGAACTTCCTCTAATTAAGTCTGTTGAGAATCAGGCGTAAGAACGATAATCTCATCAAGGCAAGCGTTTCTGGGATATTCAATCTGCCCTCAGTTCTATTCAGTGTCTGTGTGGCTTCTCCCTCAACCGACCCAAAGTTTCTCCAATTTTCAATGTATCCGGATTTCTGTAAGAAGTGGTATCCATAGTTTTATTCGTCCGCATTAATGAGAAACCGTGGTGTCTCACACAACCGACCCCAAGTTTATTCAGATCTCCATGTGTCCGTGTTTCTGAGACAATCATGCGGTATGTAAAAGTCCACTTTGTTCCGATCTCTGACAAAATTTATGGTGGCGCCTCGCACAATCAACCCGCAATCATGCTCAAAAGCATTAATTTGTGTTTTACACTAGATTGAGATAGGCATTCTTATAGTTATAGCATCGGTGATGACATGCTTTATCTCAACAGTGATTATCGTTCATTATTACTAGATCGTAGCGAAGAGGCCAGGCAGACGAAGATCTATACAACCAGCCGTATTATTCTTCCACTGATCTATCTCTTTCAAGATTTTTGTACAGCTAACTACGTATGTGTGGAGCGAATAATATGTCGCACCATCTCAATGTCTTTGTTTGAAAAAGTGAATTTTTTAAAAATATTATAATTGTATTAATCCTTTTCGGGAAATTGGGCCTCGTTACTCAGCGTAACTTAACTGTGTCGCCACAAGACCAGCACCACTAAGGCTTCAGCAGACCAGTACATTTGAAGGCCATCTCAACCCATAATCAGGGTGTTGCAGGTGCATAATATTATTACGAATTGTAGCATGTTTTCATGTTTTGTATTTATATGAACATGTAGTCTGTTAGCTTAGAGATTACCAATCCCTACTTAGACAGAAAAAAAATAAGTTCTATGTCTTCTCAATTTAGCACTTGAAACGAGCAAAAATCTTAGAGCTGGTGGAAGCAATGGAAGCGCTCATATCCCAAAAAAGGATATGTCGGGTTTTTTTTTTTAGATTGGTGCATCGATTCTAAGTCTGGCGCAACTAGCGCGCTACAAAAGTATTCTTGATACGTCCGTATAGACTTTCACTTTATTTCATTAATGTTACAGCATGTTTTGTCAGAGAGTCGGCTGACTCATCCAAGAATTCAGACAATTAGACAGACAGAGATAGTTAAAGACATCGAGACTAATGACTCAGGCAGACAACACATCAATTATGTTTTCTGTAGGCCCAGAGACAGTCTATCACACACACACAAACACACACAGTTTTGAGAGAGACAAGACAGTCATTGGGACATGCGACCTGCTGTGTTTCGTCAACATTATACAATGTCCAAGATTTTTTACAGTGGTTAGCCTGACCATGACATATCGTTACTCTGACCTGGGGCTACAAATTGACCATTACCCTCTTTCTAGTGACTCTAGTGCATCATTCTTTTTCCCCCTCATGTAATCCTTTCTATAGTGTGCAGACAACCGGAAGGGGTGTGTTTGGTTTGGTGGGATGGGTGAGAGAAGTTATGTCCAAAAATGTGCAGACGGCGTAGGATTAGGACGCGGGGGTGGTTATTCGCTGCCCATACCAATTACATGTACCATGCTGACGACACAGGGACAGAATGAGAGAGGGAAAAGTGTATCTATATAATTATATATGTATTGAAGATGGCTGTCTAGGTCCTATCTTATGACGATGTAGCAAGTAGACCAGACCCAGGTAAACTAGAATTTACATGTTTATAAGCGTTGTCTTTGCTTTGATTAGGTATGTAGAGTAGGCCTATATTTGAGAATATACTGTTATACACAGCGTTGTGGAAATAGCATCGAGTAACATGACGTCATTACCTCTTCTAAGCATAGCAGCGTACGGAGAAGAATAAGCACTCTCAACATAATCGCCCTGTTTGAATAGGAATAAAAAATCTCCTAGGACTTTCCCAAACTAAAAATAAATATCGGAAATGACGCATTAAAAAGACTTTAAAAGGTATAATAAAAAGGTATAAAAGGTATAGGCAAGATTAGGGCTATTTTTTTCTCTTTTAAAGCGAGATTTCCGGTGTCCATGTTTAGCAACATGTTAATCGGTGTCACTAACGTTGTTTCAAATAGACGGCGTATACTACGTGTTTTAGACCTAGGAACGCTTCGAAACTTCCAAAATCACTGCATCCATAGTAAAAACTGTTATAACCTCCCCCCCCCCCCCTTTAACATCTTTTTCATGTCATTTTAAGTAGCAGACCAGATTTAGATCTAAATGTAATTTACTCTCAAGAAAATGGCACACAGTGGGAGATTGTAACCCTATAATATCCCAGCATGCACCAATCTAAAAAGGAAGATAAAAAAATAAGCGATAACTAGTATCGCCCTTTATGTTTTTCTCAGTTTCTTAACAGAGATAGTAGATTGTGACTGTCGCCATGAGGGGCGTGATTGATCAGTCTTTATTTCCGAGAGTCATTATGTATGTACATACATTGAACTTGAAGAAAGACATTTCACCATCCGTCTTACTGGTGCGCTGTAAATATTGTTGAGCCGATTTACATTTTCATGAAAAAAAACCATGAGAGATGAAACGAGTGGTGTATCATCTGTGAATAGTAAAATATTCTATTCATCTACAATAAATTAGTTCTGTATATCAGTTTTACTTTGAATTCAGTTGGGCATGCCAAGGCCAAATAACGTACATGAAATGCATAGAGATCAAGTTAATTATTATTCTTTGTTTCCATAGTCTCCTTGCAGTTTTTTTTAGCCAGAGTGTCTAAAGATGTATAGAATAATTGTAGACTAAAGAGATTCTAAAAATAGTCCCGTGTCTAATCTCGTATAATGTAGACTGCGCGCCGGTCCAACCCTCTATTATAGAGTACTAGTGTAAGATAACCGACGTCTGCTCCAAACAGAACACGACCCAGTGTATGATTACATGTACAGCGTCTTTCATTGTTGAGAGCTGCATGTCAAAGAAATCTGCACAGTCGACGAGTTAACCCCCTTCCCACGCTATGTCTTCATTTCCCAGACATTGCGGGGGAAGGGGGATACATTTATTTTCTGGGGTCTTAAAGTTTGTCAGAGGCAAAACATCATTCATTAAAAGTGTTAGCTATGCTTGTTTTAATGGCATTGGGTGTATTATTTGTACAGTATTCAACCAGTAAACAATCGGGACATGTAATTGTATTGTGTCGCGTCTGTGATGCACAATCCAATAAAGCTTGCAGGGCTTTGACCTGCACACAATTTTTTCCCAATAATGCACATAATTTCTATTTCTTTCTTTTGTCACGAATAACGCTATGACACAACGGTTTAATGTGGGCTTTCATGATCGATTGTGTAGTTTCTAAGTTTTGCAGGTCAAACTTATCGGTATTGTATTGATCAATAATCAGACAATTAAAATAGTTTGCCCGCAGAATCCACTATACAGGCGGTAGCATACTGTGTCAGTTTGCTTGCTTTCAATTTCAAGATTTAAAAAATCTGTTCAAAATATTGCCTAAAGCCTCAAAAACTGTGTTTCTTATTGACGATCAAAATGCGCCACAATTATGGGGTCATTTCGTGTTAATTTAACAGACAAAAAGAAACAGGTTTTGCTTTTTAGTTTTGAATATTCAGTGCAAGAGGCTATACAATCATTTTGCAGCAGTGCAAGCCTTCCAAGCCAGCGTACAAACACAAAAAGCAAAGAATATTGATGAGTGATTATGAGGGCCAATGAACATCTGAATGACCTTTAAAAGATTGTCGAGGGATGAGATTGTCTACACTATGTAGCATTTCATTGCACTGTGATGTTGATTACCAATTAAAGCCAATTAACATGGCTGAAGAGAAACGAGACCTAGATAATAGACCAGATTTTGTAAGCGAGTTTTTTCTATGTAGGTTGGTCTGCCGTTGCTTGTTTGTGTGAATTTTTAACGTCCCAGTCAACTTCCAGGTCATCTCAGAGGCGGTCTGGGGACAATTGAAAGCGTATTGCCACACTGTGATGTAAGGAGCGCTTGCGTGCACCACACCATTTTACATTATTCTGCCACCGTGCCAAACAGACTTAGCACTAAATCCATTATGCCGGACACTAGCCGGATCAGCTGCTAAACCAGTTTTAAAAACCTTGGTTTGACTCGGCCGTGGATCAAACCAAGCACCTCCCATCTCTGGGTTAGTGTCTTACCGCTAGGCCACAGAGTCGGTTGCAGTTAAAATAACCTTTGAGAAGCTTCATGATGCCAAGTCTGCCTAAAGGTGTTTATCAAGGATGCAAGTTTTCCGATTTTAGCAGGAATTCCGATTTTTTAGCAGTTTTCTTTTCCTAAAAAAGCAGGAAAATATTTTAAAATTATGGCTTAAATGTTAAAGAAAAACTTCAAAATTAAGATTCATTGAAAATCAAACACTTCCTTTGAGTTGTAAAGCTGCGTAGGCCCTAGTACAGAGTTGTATCTACTATTTTTAATTGGTCTATCAAAAGTATATGGGCAGCCATAGAGTGAACAATTTTCCTGCTTTTTGAGCATAAGCCGCTTGCATCCCTGGTTTATGTTTAGTGTAGCAGAATCTGCTTGCTGCGCTGTAAGTATAGGATTATTATTATTTATGATTATTATTATTATTATTATTATTATTATTATTATTATTATTTTATTATTATCATTTTAGTAGTAGTAGTAGTAGTATTAGTA
>BMAT01002614.1:93857-106282 GCA_019649035.1 Elysia marginata | reverse complement strand
TAGTAGTAGTAGTAATAGTATTTGTAGTAGTAGTAGCAGCAGCATCTATCTACCTAACTATCGATCGACCGATCTATTTATCTATCTATCTACATGTATCTCTCTGTGCGTCTGCATATTTGTTGTTCTCTCTTATCAGTCTATCCACGCCTCCGTCTAAGGAAAACATGCACATAACTTCAAAACTTTAACACGAGCGCAAAAAAATCAAAATACGCCTCAATGAAATATATACCTATTCACCTAATATCACTGTACACCATTCACCGCAATTTTTAAGCCCCTGCTCCCATACCTCTGGGCTTTTTGTCCAGCTTACAGCTGGTGAGCTATGGCTGTGTCTTCTCCAGCTTTCCTCCTCCGATCCGACATGCCAAGTCTACGTTTTCTGCACAATGCTCCTTCACGTACCGGCTCTGTGGCCTAGCGGTAAGACACTCGCTCAGAGATCGGGAGGTGCGTGGCTCGATCCCCGGCCAAACAGCTGATCCGCCTAGTGTCCGGCATTATGGATTTAGTGTTAAGTCTGGTCGGCCCGGTGTCGGGACAATGTGACCAGGTGTGGTGTACGCAAGCGCTCCTTACATCATAGTGTGGCGGCACGCTTTCAGTTGTCCCAAGCGCGGTCTCTGATATAACCTCGAAGTTGACTGGGACGTTAAAAGTTCAAACAACCAACTATTTCCGATGTCTGAGTCTGTTTGTTTGTTTTTTTTTTTTGTTTTTTAATGTGGTGTTTGTTCAGTTAACTCCTCGCCGCACCAAGACTGTGAAAAACAAGACAAAATGAGTCAGATGTCGGAAGTTTTAGCCGGAAATGAAAATAGAGCGCAAAGTTATCGTTCTTACCCGCAAGCAGTTGGCTTCAAAGAGGAGGCTTTTCAACAATTTTCGCCCTATTCTCATTCCCGATTGCCTTTATTAAAGTAGATATATCTAGATCTAGATTCCCTTTTTCTTAATATTTCAAATGGTCATGAGCTCTAATATCTTTCCACCTCAAAATTCTGACCACTTCAATGCAATTTTTAACTTTTAGAAACTGAGAAAAATGTAAATTTTTTAAACACCAACCTCTTGTCATGTAAAAATTGCGACATCCCACTCATTTCGACTGGTTGTGAGACAATATTTGTACTTGTATTTCTATATCTGAGGCTGTTTTTCCTGTGTTGTGTTCTGTTACCCTTGCTGCGCCCAGGTTTTCACAAAAAAAATTGCATGAACATCTAGGTGTCTTTAGGGATGTGTCACCAGCGTTTCCTGTCATTTTAACAACTCTAGGTGAATTAGTACATGTAGTAGGGAAGCTTACATTGTTGTTACTGTCTACAAGCAGCTGATAACCCATGCGTGACCGGTTTAAACTTTATCATAACTACTGGTACCCCAAAACTACGGCTAGGCTGAGAATTACAGTGGAAACCATTCGAATACCTTGGGAATAACCAAAAAAATTTAAATTTAGGGAATCCAATTGTACATCAGGAGTAAGGTTTCCTTACCTGACATTTTTGTTTTAAAACTAGTGTTAGCAACTCTGGTTCTTACTAGCCTCTTATATACATTCGCAAACACACCCACGCACCTGTTGTATCACAAGCCACAAACATACAACTATCTGGCTTCTTTTGACCGAGTCAATTTGGCTCCTTAATGAATGCTCAACTTAAGCATTTTATGTTTGGAAGAAGTAAAACTGCAAGGAAATTCAAGAAATGTCCACTATATTAAGGACCTTGATTTTAAAAGAATTGGAACTGCGTCCACTTCGAATTAAGGGTAAAAGTCTTACAAAACCACAGAGAAAAAGTAAACCTCACGCCCAATAAATTTTGAATTAAAAGAATTGTCAGGATGCCAGGTTTCGGTTGTGGAGCTTGTATAAGATTTACAGTAGATAAAACAGGTCACACGAATACCGATTCTCATCCTACAAAAAAGCATACCGACATGTGACAAGGTGTAGGATTCTGTTTGCTACCTTAGAATTGTCTTAAAAAGTTGATTATGAAATATACATGTATTTTAAGAACAAACAAAACTGAAACTCATGGTCTCAGACAAGTGGGGTTTTTTTTCATTCCCAAAAGTATCACATGATTCAAAACTCGAGCTTCTTTTTAAGATTAAAAAACAAGTGTTTTACAGTCATTGAGGGGTAGTGATGCTTCAATGCTTACATGCTAGAGAATCTAGATGTTTTCGACCCATGATAGTTCAGAACATTAAGTTCTTTTCAGTTTACAACGTTAAAGTCGCTTATAGTATGTGGACTGGTGAAGTTGGTGGTTACGTTTGTAATGGAGTGTCCATGATAGCGCTGGTGGTTCAGAGATTCGTCATCACAATGTTAGTTGCCGTTGGGGTTAGAGCTCGAGGCTTCGAATTCTGTAATTTTAGTGTGAGAAAAGAACTCTGACCATCTATTTAACCTTTGCAGGCTGGACTAAATAATACGAAGAAGAAGCTAGATATGTTTGACCTGATGACAAAACCAGCATGGGCTACATGCTTTTGACATGAATATTAATATTATGCTTCAAATGGAACTTAACAATCTCCAACAAAGAAGTTATTGTGACTTAGTATGTCTCATTGTCTGTCTGCCCGTGTGTCCATCTGTCTGCCTCCATCTCTAAGTACCAATTAGTCTGTCGATCGGTCAAGCTTTGGGTCTTTTTCTCTTTCATTCTTGATTTCCCTTTACGCTTTTTCGTTTGTCATTAGTCTGTTGTTCTCTCTCCCTCCCCCTCTCTCTCTCACACTTTCTCTCATTGTCCCTCTTTTTTTCTTTTTTTTCTCTTCCTCTCTCCCTCATTCTCTTTCTCTCTCCATCGGTTTCTTTACTCCTATGTATTTCTCTTAGTCATGTCCCACTAACTTTTCCCCTATTTTTTTCTAACTCTCTACCTTGTCCTTTCGTCTTACTTGATCTTCCCATTTTTTTAATTCGAGCAAAAATACATTAAAGTTATTATTTTCAATGCTTCTTCATCTCCTATTCTACTTTCTAGCGACTACTTAGTGATGACGTTCTGTATTACAATCAGGACAAGCTTGAAAACCACGTCAGTTTGTTGATATAGAGTTCTTTGGTCAAAAACCCAGGAATGGCATGGCAGCAGCCTCCGTCAGGCGTACCAGCATGCCAGGCTGCCGTGCCCAGTCCGTCTGGAATCATCACAGGTCTACACTCTAGACCAAACCCAGGCTGACCTAGCCTAGCTTAATCCCAGCCGAATCAGACCGAGACGTGTGATAACCGGTAAATGACACCGTCCTGGGCGTGTAGACAACTAGATCTAGCCACCGATCTGACACTGACAGCTCAGACTTCACTATGTATATCCGACCTGGTCGGGCCCATGATGGTTGGGCCGAAAATTGTTTACGAGTCCTGAAAAAAAAAAACAACTCTAGGTCTAAGCTTCGCCTGGGTTATCTTTATCTGAGTGAAGTTGAGCTATTCTTTAAATCTTAAGGGTTTGTTTGTCTCAGCGAGAAGGATGTTCAGTCGCAGTTTCGTGCATAGCGCATTCATGACACTGGCATTCATTACTTCCTCCTCCTCCTCCCCCTCTCTCTGTCTGTCTGTCTGTCTCTCTCTCTATCTCTCTCTGTGTCTCTGTGTCTCTCTGTGTCTTTCCCCCCCCCCTCTCTCTCACATACCTCCTTCCCCCAACCTCTTACGATCGTCAATCTTCATTCTATAGTGTTTGTCAAGGGCCCATTGATTCAGCTTGGTTAACATTCATGTTGCGCTTGAAAAGGGCAATATTAGGCACGAGTTTTATTATATCTGTTTTGTAAATCCCGCACTGTTTTGTGCTCTATTCTTTTAATGTTCGCTGACGCTTGTAAGAGATTTGGGGAGGTCAAAAAAATAAAAGTGCGTCGAGGGATAAAGAGAGCATTAGATCCAGTGACCTATTTACAGGCTTTAGACTGATAAGCTGTTTCTTTAAAGTTCTTTCTAAACCAAGCTGGGGTAACAATCTATCTTCTTTCCTGGTATGAATACTTTTAAAACTCCAAGGCATTTAAGGAGCAAGGGTGGCTGATGGCTGAGTTGGTGGGCCGTTTGGCTCTCATACTGAAAACCAATAGGTTCGGTTCCCGGTCTATGTTATGGTGTCTACTTGTTTCCCGGCCCCGTGTTTGCTTATTCTGGAGTTCGGAGCCTTTATCACCCACAAATAATTCCAACTCTCCTGTTGACTAGACTAGACTTAGCAAAGGCTTGGAGTTTTTATTTCTCAAAGAGGGAACTTCAGCTTTCAACAAATTTCCATACACTTTTAAACTATTTACATGTATCACCCAGTAAAAAATAACCTAGCGATGTTCTAACACGTTATACATTTTAAGTTCCATAATTTTCGGAAACTCACTCTGTTCCACGGAGAAAGCAATACTTACGGAAAGTATTTAAGCAAACTATGTTGTCAACGCTCTCCGCTTTAATTTTACCGGTAAAGAAAAGAAAGATTTGACAAAGAAAAAGTAATGTAGTTCAATCTAATTCTATAGATTTAAACTGAGAAGGAAAGCACTTCATTGTATGGCGAAAATTTGTTCTTGTCGATTCCGCAACTGTGTCCGATTAGGAATCGCATTCCAGCATTCCACGAGTGTTGCCCGTGCAAATATTTCCTCCGACTCTGACATACGTTCTATTGACATCCGCCGAGCTGTAAATAAAACGTTTTCCTGGTCCAGTCCTGTGACTAACTGAACGTTTGTTATTGGATATGACGTCGCTCGGAGTTGAATGCATTTAACTGCACCATAAGTTGGTGCAGTTTTGGGGTTTTTTTTTTTTTGTTAATCCAAGTCAAACTAAATTGATGGTCGTGGTGGTGGTTATAGTGATAGAAGTAGTAGTAGTAGTAGTAGTAATAGTAGTAGTAGCAGCAGCAGCAGCAGAAGAAGAAGAAAAAGAAGAAGAAGAAGAAGAAGAAGAAGAAGAAGAAGAAGAAGAAGAAGAAGAAGAAGAAGAAGAAGAAGAAGAAGAAGAAGAAGAAGAAGAAGGAGGAGGAGGAGGGGGAGGAGGAGGAGAAGGAGGAGGAAGAAGAAGAGTAGGAGGGAGCAACAGTTTTCCAGCTCTTAGTTGCTAAGCATCATGCTTTACTTCCTGTTTGGTCGCATGGGCAGTATTTCTATTATTCTACTTTTCTTTTCCCATGAATATAAATAACCGTCGGTGGAGTCCACCAGGCAGGGTTGTCTATTTCTCTAATGCCTTTTTATGTATGTATTTGTTTCAGGTTAAGAATGGTGAAGTCAGTGTGACAACCGGTCATTCCGCCAACCCGCTCTACGACGCATTCGACTCTGAGCCGCCAGCCAACACATCAGACTCGACCAACCCACTATACGACGAGTTCTTCTCAGATCCAGCACCAACCAGCACAACCACAGAACAAACCACAGAACAAACCAACCAATCGGCCGACCTGCTAGCAGACTTCTCGGACGAGCCGCGAGAACCAGCGACAGGCGGTGCCAACCCTCTGTACGAAGAATTCTCGGGCGACACGTCAGCCAACCCGTTGTACGAGGAAGAGTTAACGGGCGAGCCAGCCAGTGAGACACAGGCCGCGGCCAACCCGCTGTACGAGGAGTTCCTAGAGGAACAGCAGCAGACGACGATCCCTGACGACACGCAACAGGAGCAAGAGCAGGAGGAGGAGCAAAAAGAGCCCGCCATGGATACCGGCGCCGAGCTGCAGCAGCAACAAGTGGAGGAGGGCGAGGATATCAATATCGAGGTCATGCCACCCCAGGTGATGAATGGTGACCCCAAAGATTGGTTTGGGGAGAACTACGAGCAGCAAGAAGCAGAGGAGCAGCAACAGGAACTTGAGCAGGTACGTCGCTTGATAAGCTAAAAAGATTTCTGTGTTGATGAACGTTTCAGATTGGTTAGTACATGGTTTAGTTCAACGTTGGGTATCAGGCGTTTAAGTTATGTTATGTGGGATGGATAGAGAGAAATTGAGAGGGGGAGAGAGATGTGACGTATGCCTGAAACATATGATAGAGGGTGTAAAATTTGGATTTATTTCGCTAATACATACGAGGGGAATGGTTTGGCATTAAGCCCTGAATTATGATTATTTTTATGTTATTGTTTCTGATTCTCCGTCATACGAATCTGTTTTGAAATACTTCTAAATTTAGCTTTGATTTGTGTTTTCATTGCTTTTCCTTTTATCTATCTAATCTTCTAAGATTCCAATTAAAAGTATTTGTCTTAAATTGTCGAAAACAGAAAAGGGATAGAGGTTGTGTGATGTACAAAACTTTGTTGAGCCCGGGTGTGTGGGTTCAAATCTTTGTACTAAGCATGGTGTTTCTCAACACTAAGAGCCCGCTCTTACGTAATTTGCAATTGTTCCATGTATATCCGCTGACCCCCTCGTCATTCGGCGCGTGGTGTTAGACTGAACCAGCATCAGAGAAAGCAGAGGAAATCACAGAGCAGGAACAAATGGATATCCCCATAGTCGAGGTCACAGCCTCACCTGGCAAGGGTGGCGGGCGAGATGAGGTGGAAGCGTTTGAGGAGAGAGAAGAGGAGGCGGCCGTGAAGGCGATGGTCGCAGAAGTTGCCGGTGACAGCGATGACGTGGAGTTGGAGCAGGAACAACAGCCGCTGCCTGACCTGGTCGTCCGTGAGCCTGGAGATGTGCCAGATGACGAGGCTGGAGAGCTGGAGGAGGAGCTTGCGCTCGAGGATGTGGGCGGGGCTGGCATGGGGGCGGAGCTTGATAGCCCGGAGGCAGATCACGCCCAGCAGCCCGAGGACCAGCAACACCTCGCAGCCGATCCACATCAACACTACGGCCATGACCGCCGGGAAGAAGACCTCGAGCAGTACTGCCTGGACAGGGAAGATTCGGACATTCCCGATGAGACACCCGCCACGGCACAACCTGAAGCTGAAGCACAAGCTGAAGCTGAAGCACCTCAAGACCCACCGCAGACAGAGGTTAGGATTTTAGCACGTCCCGGATAATGTCGGCTTCGCTTGATGTTTTTATTTTAAACTCTCGTGACCACCACGCTTGAATATCGTAGCCATCACTCGCTGTTTTCTTTTTTCTTTTCGAACATTTGATTTTTGTTGGCACCCCCTGGTTTAAGCTCAGATTTCTTGCATGAACACCCGTTTGATTATTGAACGTTCAACGCCGTGTTTTGAAGCATGTGCTGCAGCCGCACCAAGCAGCTGGTAACTTTTTTTTTCTAATGTTTTTGCTATCACCCTTTCTGTTGTTTAATTTCTAATGTACTCAATGCATTTTGATTCCTCAGCAATAAGATACATATTATCTCAGTATGCTCTAATTTTCAGAGAGAGAGAGAGAGAGGGGGGGATAGAGAGTTGAAGCAGATTCTAGAGAATGCGGTCTGTTTATTCATTAAAATTTTCTATATAGATAGCACCAGAATTGCCGAATAAAGCATAGAAATAAACACGTACAGCTTCAAAATGAAATTAAAAAAAAAAACATTCCGCTTATCGCATGAATTAAAAGCACGGCAGTTTACAGATGCCAGCCTAATAATATCATGCTCGATTTCAAGAGAGAAGACGCTGACTTTGACAACTGCAAGCTGCAGTTCACTTACATTAGTTATCGCTCTTGTACGCACTGGGACATAATTATTTCGTAGGTTGTTGACGGCATCCAAACCAGCACTTGAAATGTTGAGTTGGTAAGCCTTCGGCCTAGGCTGGCTGACTGCACGCATGGCGTAGTTTTTGTTGTCTTTTTAATTGTTTTTAAATATCCACTTGTGAATGAGCTTTGTTTTTATTTTAATTTTCGCCTTCATAAGGTTGTTGGGTTTTTTTTTATTTATATATGACTGACAATTCAATTTTTTGTCGTTGTTTGTCATTATTATTTATTGCTATTTTTATTATTATTATTGCTATTATTATTATTACTATTTTTTGTTATTACTGTTACTATTATTATTATTATTATTATTATTATTTTTGTTCATGTTGTTGCTATTCCCCTTATAACACCTCCTGCTCATGCTGTGGCTTGATGGAGCGGCATTCTGTTGGTTTTTTTTTTTACTGTATTATTTTATATATTAATAGAAATTTGCCTGAATGCATCACTATTACATGAATATTGATTGATTATTGTTATTGTTGTCGTTATTATAACCGTTATTGTGGTTGGTGTATTGATGTTGTTATCGCAACAGAGACAGCATTTCCGCAAACAATATTGGTTAGGTCTCTGCAATACAGTTGGTTTTATATTACACACATGTAGGCCTAATTTACGCTATCGCTGTTGTTCGCATCTTTTTTAAAGAATGTCTCTACCCAGGCGATGTTTTCCGATCTGTTTCTTGTTTGTTTTTTGTTTTGTTTCGTTTTGTTTGTAAACTATTAACATGTTGAGCACACCGGACTCTCTCTATCTCTTTCTCTCTATCTCTCTTTCTTTCTCTCTCTCCTCTCTTTATTTCTCTCTCTCTTTCTCTCTCTCCCTTTCTCTGCCTCTGTCTCTCTCTCTATCTTTCTTTTCCTCTCTCTTTCACTCTCTCCCTCTCCCTCTGTTCACCTCTCTGTTTCTGACCCTCCCTAGTTTATATACCTCTACTACTACTGTTTTGTATGTCACGTTGTAGAGCTGGGCGCCTTCCCCGAGCGTGTACCGCTCCAGTAGCAGTATCGTGCTGTCTCCGTCCCCGTCCCCAGCGTCACGTGGTCAGTTTAGCTGGTCAGTTAGGGGCGGCGCACTCGAGCTGGACACAACAGGTGACACAGTAAGTGCCAGCAAAATCACGGGCCATCGCTTACCATTATTATAATCCATGGGCGCTTTCTAAATAATCCTTGACAAACTGTGCATCAAGTTATTATCAGTACTTACGTCTAACATGGATGGATTGGTTTGTCATAAACTGTAATACCAGCTGAATCATCATAGCTAGCTATGGCTTGAATGGAGAGAACTAGAGCGACGTCACGGCAGCTTCTGGTTCGAAACAAGTTTCTTAGCCAACATTTGGTGATATTATCTATGTGCTTTTCATCGTCTCTGAAGTGCCATAATGAGTTTCGGGTTTTTAACTTCCAGCTCAAACTAACCGATTTGTATCGCCATTTTCTTTATCTTTACGTCTGGATCACTTTTTCCTTTGAAATAACGATGGTTTGTCTAGAACCAGTAAATACATTTTGTAATGTTTTTTTGTGCTGAGATTGTGTATATTAATAAAGTGTATGCTGTGATCTGTGTGATCCCGGGGGTGGGTAGGGGGGTGCGTTGCTCAACAGGTTCATGGTGGTTTTTTTTATATGTACTTAACTGTGAATTTCTTGCTACTTTAATACATTTTATTATCATGTTCGCATTAACGTCAAACATAACGGGAGTGGAATAGCTCTGGAGTGGAAGTGGTTGAAGTGTGATTCACATGCAGGTGTGGTAGAGCCAGGCGGAAGGGTGGGAGAAAAGATTGTAGCGATGGGAATGAAAAAAGATTTTTACTTTAAAAATTTACATTCAATTGTCTGCTTGCTAGGGCCTGACGTGTCTGTTTTTATGCAATGCTTCAACCTTTTTTAATGTATTTCATCAACCCATCTGAATACAATTATTCTAAACTTATACCCGCGGTTCTCCCGTTTAGCTTCAGCTTTGAACTAATTTTAATTGAAGGAAAGTCTTATATATTGGGTCTTATGAAATAATGCTAAGCATTATAAAAACATACGCTTTCTGAAGGTGCAGCGCATCTCCTTTTATCGTTTGAATATTTTTACAAAATGTATACAGCTGTTCTTATAGCCACTGTGTCGTATTGCAAAATATTTGTATTTCTAATTGCTTCCCTTATATCATTAATAACCCTTTTTTGTAATATGCCTGAGTTTTTCAAAATGTATGACGAAATAATTAAGATGCTTACTATTTGGACAGGCCTTTTACCTTTCATTCCTAATCTATCCTCGGTTCATTCTGTTAAGGCAACTGAAGTCTATAAATATTTCGTTCAAGTTCTTGAACCAACGCAGTTGATTCCCACAACAAGCAAACATTCTGCATACATTGCAGTTTTAGCACTAAATTCTAAATAAAGTTTCAACCTATCCTATATGGAGGTCAGGTTCTAAGATAAGGAAAAGTTTCATATCGCAGGCTAAAATACAAGTTTACTATCGCAAGCTAAAGATAAAACTAGATTTAATACAGAACACGTTTTTTTAACTAGGCCTGCTTGTAGAATAATTATGTAAACAACCACACCCCGTCTCATATCCCAAATATAGTTAAAAACCAGTGAAACACCAGCGGTAGGATGTACCCGTTTACATTTTTAATATTTTTTTTGTTCGAACACTTCGCTGAAATGCCATAGCCCCCCCTCTCCTTCATTCTCTCTGCCCTTCTATCTCTGTCTCTTTCTTGCTCTCCCTCCCCCCCCTCCTTCATCCTCTTTCTTTCTCTCTATCTCTCGTCTCTCTCGATCTCCCTTTCTCTCTCTTGGGCTAAGAATTCAGTGCACTATTTAATAATCTTTCTGGGTTTGTTTTTCCTATTCGCTGTGAAATTCTATACTTTGTAAATAACTCCCCAAGGCCAAAAAGCTCATTTGCAAATTTCGTATTCTTAATTTGATGCGCAGTTTAGGGACAGAAATTTGTATGTGGAAGTTTCCCGCGACACGTGATAAATTCTAATCCTCATTGTCCATTCAGAGATATTTAACATATTTGGCACACTCACTCTATTCTCTCTCTCTCTCTCTATCTATCTATCTCTATCTCTATCTCTCTCTATCTACCTATCTATCTATCTATCTATCTATCTGTATATCTATCTACCTATCTATCTATTTCATTTTCTCTCTCTTCCGATCTTCCCTCCTCCCTCTCTCCATTCTCCCTCGTTTATGTTGGATAATACTCTAATATATTTCTCTCTCTCTCTTTCTCTCTCTCTCTCTATCAGTCTCTCTTCCTCCATTCCTTGATTCTCTCCCTCCCGTTTTTAAAGTAAATTCAAGTCTCTTTCTAACCCACAGCAGCAAAACAAGCCGCCGTTGCCGTCATTCTATTAACATTCTTCCTGTTGTTTTTCTTCCTAGTGATAATTTATTTTTGTTGTTTCCTCCTTTAAAAGAAAAACGTTGTGCAGTTTAGTATCTTTGGTTTCGCTGAGTGTCTCCTTCTCTTCATAAATGTACCCCGAGTTAGGCATTGCTGAGCGACGGTGTGTTCATACAAAAACTAATAAAATTAAACGTAAGCTGAAAAAAAAACCCACTGACAGGTGAAAAATAGCGACGAGCAAGGGAAGATAGGAAATGTTATGCTGTATGTGTGTGTGGATGGGTATGAATTTATTACAACATTTGGCAGCGCGCACCGCAACTGCTATAAATAGAACAGAAATTGAATAAAGAAGGAATGAAATAAAGAGTTTCTCCTGTTGGTTTTGTAGGGCGAGAGACTTGCAAAAAGATAAGCATGGTGGGAGGGGGGAGGGGGAGATCTCATATGCAAGTCTGAGACACCACTACCTTTATTAGCCATTTGGATAGGTTTTTTTTTCTTTTAATTTTCTCATCTTGTCCGCCTAAAGATGTATTGTTGCATGTTGAATTGTGATGAGTAAACCATCCTTCGGCCCCAGGATATATAACAGTTACTGATGTACCATCAAAATTGTTGATATAGCATTCTAATCAAACTCTCTCTCCTTTATCTCTCTCTCTCTCTCTTTATCTATCTATCTCTCTCTCTTCATTCTCCATCTATGTCGATTGTCTTCTTTAATATCTCCCTAACTAAGTTTTATGGCAGAGAATGACCAATTGTGAATAGTACTGAGATGTAAGCATTATTACTGAAAGCCGCATTCCGAACTCTTTAAACTTTCCAATAAAATGAACTGTTCAATATACTGTACATGTCATTTTGTATTTAATAAAATAAGAGCAATAATTTTTTACTGAGAGAAATAGATCGAGGGAGAGAGAGGGAGAGGGAGGGAGACATGAGAAGCACTGTCTGCACAGACATTATTTTTGTATCTGTTGTATCGAAGTCAAGCTAGAGCAGATGCTCTGCTCTGTATATTTATGTAGAACAGTATTTTGTTTTCACAATTCTTTTCATTCGGACACAAATTTTCGGTCGTGCCCGATTTTGCCCCTACTTTTGTGAAAAGAGCGAGACAAGCACTTCAATTATACAATTGATGTAGCTTGGTTGGTTGTTTGCATTTTAACGTGTCTTTTCAACTACAAGGTTATATAGAGACGGCGCTTGGGACATTTGAAAGCGTGCTGCCACACTGTGATGTAAGGAACGCTTGCATACACTATATTCAGTCACATTATCCTGACACCGAGCCGACCAGACTTAGTACTAAATC
>BMAT01002614.1:15700-29258 GCA_019649035.1 Elysia marginata | reverse complement strand
CGAATGAGTACAGACTCCAGTTGGTCACTGAATTCCGTACATCGGAGAATTTTCTTTCGACTTCGCTCATTAGAACAAGATAGTGAATTATGTTCTCTTTTTTTTCCTAGATTTGTTTCAGTTACACGGCTTGGTTCGTTGGTGTATGTCTAGCCGTGTGGCTTTTAGTATCGGAGTACGTAGAGGTATACAGTATGTAATCATAAATCAGTGGTGTTTAATGCTTTCGTACAGATAAATGTGTTGTGTCAGGAAATGAAGCTGAAATCGTTAAGCTTAAGATTGCAAAGATTAGAAATGGATTTGTAAATGTGATTGGTGACGTTTGGAAAAGTACCATCAGGGTACGTCGTGCTTGCAGCTAGATCCAGCATGAAAATAGTCACCGGCGGTAGTTATATATGTGCAATCGTAGCAGCCGCAATAGCAGCAAACAGCAGTAAAAGTAGTTGTGGCGTTACCTTAATCATCGTATAGAAGCTAGATACATTATAGATGGCAGTTCGTTGGTGGTGGCAATATGAGTGGGTCATCGGGTAGAACAGCTGCTGAAGTATCAGCATTAGTAGCATTAGGAGCTCAAGACGCAGGGAGTTGATGAATTGTGAAACTATATTATAATATACATTAATTGTATTTCCTATATTCCACGATGCTCTCTCTCTCTAAGTAAGTTTCACCGACTATAGCATGAAGCATGCTGAATCTATCACCGCCATGCTCTTACTCAACGTAAGTCTCAACTAACATCAATTCACTAGCAGCTCGAGAGCCAACTTTGAAGCTCGCATCACCTTCGTTTACTAAGTTATCGGGGTTTAAGTGTTTCTATTTCTTTTTTTTTTCTTCTCCTTTTCTTTTGTTTATTTTGCCCATTTTAAACGTGCTTGCCTCTGCCCCCTCAATACTGTAGGATTCCCAGAGTAACAGCAGTTCATGTAGTATCGAACCCGAACCCGAACCCGAACCAGAACCTGAACCAGCCATGGAGAGTGCCAGACAAGTATTCGAAGACCCAGCCCAGGTGCGTCTCGCGTCCATCCTTTCAGTTTCATACGCTCGCTCGCAGCCTCAACATAACTACTACAACTTACACTTGGGGTGGTTTTTTTTTTCCTCTAGATATACTTATTCCAAAAATAATTTGAATTCAATCCAAACTGGCCAGAAGCAAACGAGGAAGAAAAAAAATTTGTTACGCCTTTGGTCAAATTGAAACCTGGTTTGTCTCAATCTGGCTTTTGGTTGTGATTATGAAAATTCTCGTTTACTTTGTGTTGCAGCCTTTTCTTTCATCTAATATAATCCATAACACGACTAAAGCTCTTGTAGGTCGGCACCGTATGTTTGTTTGTTTGTTATCTGCCACTTAATACTCATTTCATTTGAAGGAACAGTGTTTAAAAATAAATTGCATGTCTTGGAGCTGTCCTTTTTTTTTCTACCTCAGCATTTGATATATCCACTATCGCTATCGCTTTAAAATTTGTAAAAAAAAATCTGCCTTGAAGAGAAAAAAATCCAGCCGAGTAACTTTAAAGATTTGGTTATAAATCTTCTGCACCCAAAATATAGGTTTATTCTTTCCTTACCGGTTTGCATCTAAGCCTGAACGCGCCCGACTCCCTTTTCTCCTCTTTTTTTTATGTTACTTTCTCTAAAAATCATCTGGTAGGATTCCAATTGACACTAGGCCCACTTGCTTTTGCTATGACTGTTTGTGCAGTCAAGGGGCGTGTACTGTGTTATGTGGCGTAGAGCGTGCAGTGTGTAAGGATGACGTAGATCAAGTGTGCCGTAAGCTTTTAACGCTGATGGTGAATGAAGGTGGCATTCAGCTGTACAGTAAGTGCAGATTGGTTCTCAAACGCCAATGCGATCTAAGCCAAGTTCACTAATTATACAGATTAAACTCCTGTGTGTCTTTGGGCACGACTTTTTTTTTTACTAATTTTGTTTCGTATGCCTTTTCATACATTGCTTTTTTTACTCTCCCTGGCTTGCGCATGTTTTGTTACTAACTCTTTCTTTATTTCATACAGCAACTTGCGCTTAACCCTGTCTGGATCTTGTTTTCTGTCTGATTTTTTTTTTATTCTAGTGCATGAAATGCTTATACAATGCTTTTAGGATATCTTTTTTCTTTCAAACATAATTTTGTTCAATTTTATTATAGTAATCATAGAGGTATCTGCTTGCATATCTTAAACCTTCCCAAATTCAAGTCCTCTCCGATCTTTTGTCTTATATTAAGATCTCTACGCTTATTCTATCAAGCATAATTATGTCATAATTCCTTATACATGTAGTAATCATAGTGATATCAAATTTTATCTATAACTTAACCCACACCCACGCCCTCCTCCCCATTCAAATCCAGTACAATCTCCTGTTTTTGTGCAATTTTTTGGTTACTTGTGATGTTATTTATACTTTATGATCTTTGATTTCTTGTCTCGTCTTACCGTATTGTTGTCTATGAGGCTACCACGTTAAGCCAGGCACATGACACAAGCTATAGTGAGTTATCAACATTTTTAAAAAAAGATAATTTTTTTTTCTCGAAGAGTTAGAAAATATTCGAATATAAGAATTTTTTTCTCGAAGAGTTAGAAGATATTCGAGCATAAATATTTTTTTTTCTCGACGAGTTAGAAGATATATTCGAATATAAATATTTTTTTCTCGAAGAGTTAGAAGATATTTGAACTGTAACTTTTTAAAGCTTGAGATATAGTGAGTTATCAGCATTTTCAAAAAAAAAATATTTTTTTCCTCGAAGAGTTTGAAGGTATTCGAATAAATATATTTTTTTCTTGAAGAGTTAGAAAATATTCCAATTGTAACTTCTTAAAGCTTGAGAGACATTTGATTTCAAAGCAAATAAAAATGATTTATTATGCTTCGAAAAAAAATGTTTTTACTTTAATTTAAGAGCTAACATTAAACCAAGCGAGTCGTGTCTGATTTTCCATGGTTGCCTAGTGGTTCACTTCTCTCCCTCGTAATATAATGTACATAATCCTTGGCCATCGTATCATTCTTTCAAAAGAATTTGTTTTATAATATCGTTCAGAGAGTCCCATCTGCCTGCCCTCTACGATTCCTTGTGATTGTGTGTCTGTGAAAATATTAGGAGCAGTTTTGTTTAGTCATACGCATAGAACCCTCTTCCCCTTAAGTTGGTGTTGTTGTTGTTTTTTTAATTCTATATTTAATATTTTGCTTCTTCGTGACTTGTGACTGCTTCGGGTAAGACAAGTCACATTTTTCAACAACTAAGACAGCTATTAATCTACCTTTGACCTTTAAGACCTAAACCTAAACCTTAACCTCCCTCTTCATCCCCAATTTTTTTCGTATGCATTAACTAACTAGATCTGTAGACTTGGAATTCAAAGAAAAAGACAAAAGCATTTACAGTAATATAGTAATGAATGGTTGGTTCGGTTTTTTTGGCCATTGCTAGTAGGAAATAACAAGATTGTGAAGTTTTGAGAAATAAAAATATCGATAAAAAAGTTTAAAATAATTATTCGATAGTCATACTTTTAATAAGTAAGTAACGCTTAAGGCAACACCTTTCACAGCAATGTATTAGTCATTTCAATTTTTTAAAATCTGTTTTCTTAAGTCAAAGCCCAACTTAAAGCCATTGCTATTAGAAAATAACCAGATTGTGAAGTTTTAAGAAATAAATATCGAACAGGAAGTTTAAAAATGATAACTGGATAATCATATTTTTTTTATATTTTTTTAAAGTAATTAATGCTTAAGGCAACAACTTAAAATAACAATGTATCAGTCACGACATTTTTTATAACCTGTCAAAGCACAACTTGAGTTTCCAGTGTCGTGGTTTTATCTGTCATTACATGAAGATAGGATCGAACCATCATGGTGGCGGAGGAGCAGTTTGGACGAGGAGTAGAGAACGCGAAGAGGAAAGAGGAGGAGAAAAAGGTTGTCGAAGGAGAGGGGAAAAGAAACGTTGGATAGGAGATGAATGGTGGATGAGGTTACGGAGAGGTAGGCACGAGATGTCACTGCTGCAGTAAAGAAAAGTGTCATCAAGTTAGGGTCGATCCGACCACAAGTAAAAAAATTTGTCTATCTAGATCTAGCTTCAACTTGGTGACTGGTTGGCTTTGGCTTTTTTTCTTTTTTTTTTTGTTATGTTTGAGTGTACAATCATATTCATCTCCGAAACAAAGCAGAAACGATTTAGATTTAAATTGATAGGCTATATATCAGAGGTTAATTTTTTTTATAAGTTAACTGTCTTAAACAGTCGTTATCTTCTATCACCTGTTGCTTTGATCTAAATCTATGTTAAGTCGAAAATAGTAACCCTTTTCATTCACTCAGTAGGGTAAAAGACTTAGCGTGGTGTGTGGTTAGAGTGCTTTGTGTTTGACCCTTCACTGCAGAGTCATTTTACTCCATGGAGCTAAAAATTCCAGCTGGAGTCCGCACTGTCTTTACGTCGAAATGTCTGCTAGTAGGTGGTGATATGGCGGCAGTTTTAGGGCTTTTGCGGCAAATCTCTCATCATGCGTTTTGAATACAAGTAAAAATGCCCATCTCTGCGTTTCTAGAACTGCCGCCATGTTGCCAGCACTGGTTTCGGGAGACACGGAGGGCTTCTGTGGTTATTTTTAGTTTCAAGTTTCATTCCTAATGGTTGACTAATATTTTCTGTTGTTGGTTTTTTATGATTTGCATGGTTCTGAACAGTTTTTATTTGGTTTTCCGTTTTAAGAATTATTTGTAGTTAAATTTAAGAATTTGTTAAGTAAATGATGCATCTCTCACGTGGACTGCCTAACTCTGCCTGAACTTCTCACATTTTTAAAAGTTTTTGTTGGTTTTGGCGATTTAAGTTTAATGATAATTATGTCCATGTACCAATGATGACATGATTTTTTTTTTAATTTGAAAGTACACATCTGTTAAAGAGCTTGTTTGAATTAGTCTATGATATTTTTATCTTCGTATACTAAATTTTAACTTCAATTTATTTCGATTTTGATTTTTAGCTCTGTTGACTGCTCTAAATTTTTGTTCGTTCCTACTCATGCTCTGTTTTTTGTTACTTTATGATGTTAATGAATTTTAAAATGTTCTGTGTGTCTGACTAGCTTCTGGCATGGTTTTAAGCTCACACTCAGTGGTTGGACTTCTCTTGTCGCTTATATAGTTTTTTTAGTCTCATTCTGATCAATGGACCGCCTTTCATGCATGCGCGCTAGCATCCTAAAATAATGACCCCTTTCTCTCTCTCTCTCTCTCTCTCTCTCTCTCTCTCTCTCCCTCTCCCTTTCCCTCTCCATCTCTCTCTTTCTCCCTTTCCCTGCCTCTCTTTATCTTTTTTTCCATCCTCCTCTCTCTCTTTCTTTATCCAAACTCCCTCTCTTTTTCTCCTCTTCTCTCCCTATCTCTCTTTCTACCCTACCCTCCCTCTCTCTCTTTCTCTATTTCGCTCTATCTTTCTCCCCTTCCCTCCCTATCTCTCTTTCTCCCCTCCCCTCCCTTTCTCTAATCTCCTCTCTCTCTTTCTCCCCTTCCCTCCTTCACTCTCTCTTTCTCTCTCTCTCTCTCTCTCTCTCTCTCTCTCTCTCTCGTCTCCCCTTTCTTCTTTACAAGTGAGCTTGCCATGTCTAAAGTTCAGTTCAGATCATAAATATAACATATCATTTGATCTTGCCTCAATATTTAAGTTTCTGGCGCCCACGATTTTATGCAATCGCAACGTTTTTGTTGAATTTTTTTTTTTTTTTTTTTTTTTTTTTTTTTTTTTTTGCATGTCTGCGCTAAAATTGTGAAAATTTGAAGATTACATTGCTGAATTAAATTTTTTTTTCAAAAACTTGCATAACTATTGAGTTCGATGCATCATTTTGCATAAGATACTTTGTTTAAATGCCTATGCCTAAAACCGTGGAGCCTAGTGAGGGATTGTTGTGGAGTTTGTACTTGTGTGAACTAACTCAATGCCTGTGTTGACGAATGCCCGTCCCGTCTCCATTTCCTCCACCATCTCTCTATCTCGTACGGCCACCACGGCTAAACATCTAGATCGGCAGAAGCAAGAGTATGAGAGCGGCCATCCAAGTGGAGAAATGCGGGGTGTGCGGCAAAACAGTGTACGCCATGGAACGAGTGGAGATAAACAAAACGGTTTATCACAAAGCCTGTTTTAGATGCAGCGTGTGCAAGGCTGTGCTCACGTAAGGTTTCACACCCAACATGCAGTTCTCATACACACATACATCCACACCTTCTGTCTTAGTGGTTTCATACATCACACCACTTCCTTCAAGATGAACTCAACAGATTTTACTCTAAGTCTAGTGCATGTTGTCCAACATTGCCCCATAACACAATATCCTGATTTTTCGGTTGCGATTTCCTAGAATTGAGAGTCGAAGATAGTATAAAATATGTATTTCTGACACATTAAATTTTATCTTTTTATCTTTGTGCTCATTAGTTTTACCTTGCACATGACAATGTTTACATCTGGCATATTTCTAGGATTGTATTCCTGTTAATCCGGGCTTCTTCTGATGTCGGATTAGTGAGTTGTCCAAGACACTGACTACAGTATAGAAGTTTTGGTGATGTTACATACGGTATCAGTTTTATGCGCTTAGAGTCGAAAGGATCTATCTGCTATAGGTTTTATTCAGTTGCAGATAAAACCTTTTGACTCTTAACCGACGGTTTTGATCCCAGAAACCGTTTCTCTCAAATAATGTAAGATATCAGAGTCTTTGAGAATCCGACTTTATGGCCAGGTATAATTATGAGGAAATTTTTGATATAAATATGCATGACGAAATAAATTTTTTTTTCATCAATTTCATGGCATTACCCACAAAGTTTACTTGCTGCATGCCGGGAGCAGATCCGGGTGCACTTTTCTAGTTCTTTTTCTCTCCATCATGGCTACTTAAGGTTTCGCCAAACTTCAATGGGCCTTGAGTTCTCGAATTGGGTACAAATAGGTTTTTGTTATTTTTTTTTTTTTTTTTTTGGCTTAATTTTCGCTGAGCTTTTGAAGGATGCACGGCAGCTTAATTTGTTTTTTGTTTTTCTATGCATCAATACATGAAGCATAACATGACAATATTGTTACCTTCTATCATTTTACTTGCCTTTATTTTCAGGTGATTAGACCCATGTTAATATGATATAATTATGTAGAATAATGGATTTACTACATATTTTTATGACGTGTACTTGGCTTTGTTGATATATATATGACACGTTTGTGTTAGCAGTACAAGGTTTGATGCCAGTTGCTATGTAATGTGTCTGAATATACTGTAAGACTTTTGCTGAATTAATTATACATGAATGACTGTGCATTGAGAGCCATGTGCTGAATTTTATGATGATTTGTTTTTATGTATTAATGCGAGTAAAAAAAAAAAACACGTTCGATGAAATGTTGGCTTGTCTACCCAGTTGAGCTGGGTAGAGTTGAACAGCTTGACTTTTTACGTTTTTCGTGTTATGTAGCACTAGCAGTGGTTATATTACAAAACAGTTACTATTAGGCGCATGTGTTTCGGCCTGCCTGGACATTGTGGTCGTAGCTTATCTTACGGTTATTATTATTTTTTACATTTTTTTTGTTCTTCATCTAACGAAGTAACAGTGATCGTGTTTATTGACTAAGGCATGAACCTTTCCGCCTACACCCCGTTTTCCCCCTTGCATGGTTTGCTCACCTCAATTGTAACCAATTTGCTCCACACACATTGTTGATGTCCATACGATATCCATACGATATCCATACACACACAGACATCCGATGATTCCCACCTAGCCTCAGACCAGCCTAGACTAGCCCTGGAGAGACAAGAGACTTACCAACCCGCCACCACCCTACCCGGTTCTTCTAGTGAAGATTGACCTACCCAGACCATTTCCACCCCCCCCCTTTTGTCCCTCTTTGTTGGATTTACCACTATCAGGATTACTTGATGCTCACCCACCCTCCCCCTTTTTTCCTTTCCACACCATATCCTTTTTTGGCCCAAATAGCATTGAGCCCACAAATTAATCCGATATTGGGTATCCTTTGTTAATAACCCAAGAAGCCAAGATTGTTTGTCTGTTGGCAATGCATAATGATCGAAAACTAAAGTGCCAGACTGAGTGACGTCAGAAGTTGACCAAACTGGATCTGGTACTTCTGTGTCAGCCTGCGTTTGGAATAAGCTCTTCAAACGAGGACAAATGGAAATGTTTAAATCTCCTCTGAGCTGTTGAAAAATCTTCCAACAAAGCGTTTGCTTACCAAACGGGTCGTTTTGACCCGTAAGATATAACGTATTTCGATCCCATAATCTAGGTACCTGATTTACGCTCGTAAGTATGTTGACATAAAATAATATAAATAATAGTGATAAGATTTTTGGAGGAGGGCGTTTTTCAGCCAGGATTCAACCCAGGGTCTTCTTAATCAATAAATAAAAGTTTGTTTCTCGACTCAAAAAGAGCTGTAGCACAAAGCTAGACAGACACTCCTATTGGAACGGAAGGTACACATTAACAAGTTGGTGCTGTGTTACAAACCACACGCTCACGATACTACTGATTTCGACAGAGTATCTCGGGCTCAGCTCGATGGTGGTCTTTATTTACAACGGGATCCGACCACACAAGATCATTGAGAAGGTGGTCGTTTTCGGAATCCGGAAATTACCGCTTATCTTGCATCTGCGAAAGGTTCTGTGCAGGATAACATGAAGATAGTTAAAAACATCAGTTTCAGTTAGTAGAGTCCAAGGCAAACCCTCCATACAAGCTGTTATCAACAACAGATGGAGAGCAGAGCATCCCCAGCGTAAGTGCAACGACCTCACGTTCAGTCTGCCCAGACATGTCCAAGTCTTCATATTGATAATTGAGACTAAGAACCGGTCACAACAAACTCAGACATCACATGTTACAGTCGCCTGAAGGTAGACGGTTCCTCGGGCTGTCCCTGTGGAGTACCTCGCCAGGACAGAAGCCACATCCTGCAGGACTGTGCTCTGCTTAACGAGACTATGGACCGGATGTGGAGAAGCAGGTATCCATTGTGGCAGAAACTGCAAGGCTCACGACTGGACCTGGAGGCGACGGCAACCTCTATTAGAACAACCATCCCTGAAGTCTGACTAGAAGATGGAAGAGGAAGTTACTAGAGTCGGGAACTACAGTTATAGTGCGGACTACCCCAGGCGGTGAAGAAGTGTTCAAAGTAAAACTGTTTTTTTTTTTCAAAACTGGAGCACTAAATAACCATGCTTTCGTCAGAAACCTGCGCTACTGTGGAAATTCTCGTGTAACCAACCGGCTGCAAACCAATGTCATTTCACAGAAAGAGGGACCAACAGATCGGTGTAGATGGTTGGAGCACTCTTGAACATTAGCTGTCTCTTGGGACTTTGCCAGGTCGATAGAAATATATCGATATCGACTGCTTTAACAGGTCAGATAGACCAGTGGTGACTTTGATTGTCGAGAAGACATTGTTGTTTAATTCTTTTTTTTTTGTATGTCATGTTTTGGCTTATTTCTTATTTAAAAAAACACTGTATTGTATACGGAGCAATGTAAACATACGTATAAAAATATTTGTATCATTGCGTACCATAATCAGTTACTAGTCGAGCCACATAATTTTTGTTTGCTGTACGTTGGATGCTGTACGTTGATCTACGATTTAGGAGAATGAGATTAGCAGTGAAACAAGAGGAGTGACACTTTTATTATTCATAAATACATAAAAAAATAGGACAATGGCCTACGTGATCCAGATTTACATTTTGATTTTAAGGGTGTATCAAGGGAATGATTGGCAGTTTTATGAAGGAATATTAACATAAAATTTAAACTTCTCTTACCTATAAATTTTACTCGGAATTGTATTTTGAATCTGTTTCTGTCTTTAAAACAAGTAGGCCATTTATCTTACAGACGCCAGCACATTGCTAATATTTTGAATATTGGAGCAGCGTGGCTCAGTGGTTAGCGCGTCGGACTTATGATCCTCCGGTCGCGGGTTCGATTCCCAACCATGACGTATGTTGTAACTGTCTTGGGAAAGCAATTTATCCATATTTTCTCAGTCCACCGACCTGTAATTGTAAAATGGGTACTGGTTAAAGGCAGGGCTCAAAATTTGTGGAATGTTAGTATTTGAGCGCTTCACAAGCAGCTTTACTGTAATACGAGTTGAACTTGATCTGGTATGTAAAGGCTTGCTGGGGTAAATATGTACAGTCTTGAGACTGTCTTCGGCGGAGGATGACTATAGTTCTTTTTTTTTTTGTTGTTAACACTTATGGTTAAGTTACCTACCGCCGGTACCTGTACCTTCCAGGACTTATTTCATTTCTGGCGGGTTCAAATTAGAGACATAGGCTCGATGTAGGAGAAATTACCTGTATCATGCTTGTAGCGTGCTGCAAGTGATACTCTTGAAGTTAAATTCCCCAGTGGCTTAGATATACGTGTATCATGAACCCACTTGCTGTAACTGGATGTCTATAGATTTATATCTAAATGTGTATATCCAGGCCTGCTCCTGTAGCTCTTTCATGAATTGTTGTATTGTTTGCATATAAAAATATTTTAATAGACTTTAGTTTTCATGTTGTGTTTAGGCTACCCTAACGCGATGTGTGACATGTATGGATGATTATGTTAATGTTTTGTGTTTTAGTAACAGTTAAGATAAGCAGTGTGACATTAGCTGTTCAAGGAATTGATTTATAGTGACTACAAAGTCATGTGATAGAAAAATGTCTTCAATAATATTAACACTTGACTATAGCAGCACAAGAGTCAATAGTGTTAACATTATTTATAACTATAGCAGTACATACTACAAGAAATTGATTTATACAGTGGTGTGATAGAACAATGTAGTCACCCATGTTAACATTATGACTGTAGCAGTATATATAAGAAAACAATGTCATTCATGTGTTGTATATCCTTGAGACCTATATCCATCTATTGTACAATTTATTATAGAATTCTTAGATCGTTTGACGTGAACCTATCTTAAACCTATACATAATAATTATGTTTTGTACATTTTCAAGGTACTTAGCTCATGTGGAGATCTTATGTGTTTTATCTCATGCTCTTTCATTATGTGCGGTATAAATAACATGAAAAAGGGATATCTTACACATGACCATATGTTTGTATGGGTGTCTCTGTCTGTCTGCCTGTATCTGTCTCTGTCTCTGTCTCTCTCTCTGTCTCTCTCTCTCTCTGTCTCTCTCTCTCTCTCTCTCGCTCTCGCTCTCTCTTCTCCTTTTTTTCCACATTCTGTTTTTCCCTCCATGTCTCCTACCAGAAGCAGTATATGCCTATGAGCTCACTGGTATTTAAGGAAGGCGCAAAATCTTGACAACAAGATAGAGTAGTTAATATCTAAAATCTTGACTAGCTTGACTTGCTTATGGTCAACCAACCTAGTAAGAAGATAAAGAAAACATTTCTTTCTTCTTTGCAAAGCTCTCACCTATCTTATTTATTTTCTCTTCCAACCCAACTTTCCTCTCTGGAAACGTTCACAGGGCAAAAACGTTCGCAATCAATAATGGAGTGATTTTCTGCACGGCTCATTACAAGCAGTTATTTGCCACCAAGGGGAACTACGACGAGGGCTTCGGACGCATGCAGCACAAGAAACGCTGGAACAGCAACCCAAACCTAGCAGAGGGCGAGGAGAACGGCCACAGCAACAGCCAAAATGGACACCATCAGCGACAGCAGCAACAGCAGCAACAACAACATGCGGTAGCAGTAGCCAACTCCTAGTTACCGTCGTGATGTTGTAGTTTTTGTTGTTGTGTATGATGATGGTGAGGATATGTCGAGGAGGGGAGGGGTTGAGTTTTCTAGCTCATTATTATTACCAAAAATTAAAAAAAAGATTTCTTTTTTAACTAGCAACTTACTTGTAGGAGGGTATATATTCTAACTTCGTTTGGATTAAAAGAATTTTAGGTTGTTTTTTTTTTCTTGAAGGTACGGGAAGAGTTAGGGGGAGGGGTAAGAAGATCAGCAGTTTTCTTACTTCTAGACTGATTGATTTGTTAATTTCCAAAACTGTGTAATAACTCAAAAAACCATTCCTCTTTGTTAACGACAGTAATATTGTAATTTCTTTGCTTATCTAGATAATGTGTACAACCTCAGTCTCAGAAACCTGACATAGCTCTGTACGTAGATAAATACATACGTGGCATGTACATGTATCAGATTGTATTTGGCTATACTGTGTATTTTCTGCATAAATTTTCAAAAGCATCCCTGTTGATAGAAGATGGCAGCCGGCCCTATACTCTGTTTAAACTACCAGACACTCTTTCTGTCTCTCTCTCTCTCTCTCTTTGTGAGGTAGATATGGCACTACAGACAAATGACCATCGTCTTGCCACAACGTATCAACAACTGTTTGGTTGGGGTACGCCAGACAACAAAGCCGGGTACATCATTGACCAAATTTCACTGACCTACTAGTCCAGAAATAAAAATAATATGATTGGATATGATTTTTTTTTCACCTCTAGTGGTTCACTGACTAACGAAATTCCAGTTTTTCCAAGTAGGCCTACATGTAGTCCTATTTTTTCTCCTATTTCTTCAAGTGCAAAATTTATTAATGGGGTTTTTACCTTGTGTAGGGCACATCTATTACTGAATATTTTTTTATATATTGAAGACAGAGGGAAAACTTTTGTATTGTACTCTAAATAATGTATACCCACCTCAATGAAATGTCTATGACCACTGACTGACTGACTGAATGTAAAGTTTAGACTAGCGTTTTTTGCATTGCTATGCTGACAAAGTAACTTCCCTTGACGGCTGCTGCCTGTGTAGTAGCCTCCCACTGATGTTGACTCGAACCACTGATTTAATCAAGTGTCTTTTTTTTTGTACGGTACATGTAAGAATAATGTTGTAATGTTTTGTTGGTTTTTTTATAATACATAATGATAAACATACACAATGTTCTTCCGGGATGATAGAGAGAAGAAAGAAAAAAAGAAAGAGAGGAACTTTCTGCATGTTTTTTGTTGTTAAACGTAAGTTGAAGAATGCTGCAGTGATTGGTCATGTCATGTTTATAGCGTGTAATGTGCTACATTTGGTATACAAGATCGTATTATTAGATCCCACCTCCTTCTGTGCTACTGTTTTACATTTTACAACATCAGTATACTTCAGCTAGTAATAGTATACAAGATAGTGTTCTTATCACTTCTTGTTCTTTAATGTGCTGTACATTCAAGTACACACAAGGTCATGTTCAGTCCCATCACTGTATGTATGTGCTATACTTAAGTATGCGAGATTAATCATACTACCATGTCTTTAGTCGGTTCCAGCTTTGTTTACATATAATTATGCAAAATATAATTATATTCAATCACTTCATTTACTTAACAAGTCGATCAGATTTTTGTCTGTGGTTTGTTTTTGTTTTGGTTGGTTTGTTGTTTTTTTTTTGCTTTTTGTTGTTTTTTTTTTG
>BMAT01002613.1:37706-57278 GCA_019649035.1 Elysia marginata | reverse complement strand
GAAAAATGGGCAAAATCTGTCCACATGGCTTGTGAACGGCCCCTAAGCGCTGACTATAATAAAGTTCCTGCTTTCCTTGGTTTCCAAACTGTCTTTATATGTCCCATTATCTTCAGGCTGGAAACATCAAAGATAGCTTAACTTATTATCTAAGCACAAAGCTGATGGCCAGAGCTTCTTGCAGTAGAAGAGATAAGGAGATGGCTAAATCGACCGCGGCAAAGGAGCATCGTAACCAGTAACTGTAAAAATGGATGTTAAGTCATTCCTGAGTAAATTGCACTTTTTCTGAAAGGATCTTGAAAGTTATTAGCTGTATTTATATCTTTTACAATAAATGGAGATTTTTAAAAGGCTATTGGGAGTAAACTGATTTCGAAATTGTATTCACTTTATATATAAGACTTTAGTTATTTATTTAGTTAATTAGTTAGTTAGTTAGTAGTAGTAGTAGTAGTAGTAGTAGTAGTAGTAGTAGTAGTAGTAGTAGTAGTAATAGAAAAGAAGTATTAATAATATTAGCCATTGCCGGAAAAATTGAGGCATCAGTTTACTGCCGTAGGCTACAGTAACTCTCGAAATCAAAAACCTTATTGACGTTTGCAGTATACTGTAGTACAGTTTTGAACCCTCAAACGAGAACTATTCATCATTAAAAACTAATAAGAACGTATTGCTACCTATTACACTACCGGTACTTCAGCTCAGTAAATGAAAAAAAGTTACTCAGTTTTTTTCTACATGGCGCATATTCAAACATGTCGATGAACTTAGGGAATATAAATATGGTGTTAATTTTGGAAGTTATGAACAAGAACTTTGGTCCTCGGAATTTATTCATATCATCAGGACTCTTAAACATTTGGATCGCTTTGATCTCTTTATGGACCTGTACGGCAGGTGAGAAAGATTACACGTTTTCACCAGATTAATAATTTTTACTCGTTCATTTATTAGTTCAATTTTCCCATATTTATGTCGTGTAAAAAGGCAATTCATCTTAGATATTCTGTGCCTTGAAATGTTGAGCTGCGTCTAAAACTCTTTCAGCTTTAAATAGATTAACAGTTTTATAGGCAAAACGGTCATTACCAGGGACTTGTGAGCTTAAAATCTTTTTTTTTCTGTAGGTCCTAAATTAACATTTGTATACACAACAAATGTCGTATGAAAATGGATCTAAGGTCCAAACTGCAAGTATCTTCTTGTTGCATGTAAGGAAACCAAAGCTTCTAAAATATATTGTAAACACGCCAGCGTCTATAAATTTACAATGGCGTATTTTATATAAAAAAAAATCAATCGAGGTCTAGCAGAATTCCTTTAACATGTAAAATATGAACCGGGTTACCATCTAGACTTGATTCAAATGCCGGCCATTGTAAAATTTAGATGGTATATTCAACAAAGCAAGTTTTTTGCATTGTATCTTATAAGAAGAGTGCGTTGTCAAAACAATAAAGGTAACCAACTTTTCCGGTGCATCTTTTCTTGGGAATTCCCGTTCTAGGACATCAAAGTGGGCGTTCGTTTACCTATGCATATAAGTTTATAATTTGACAAAAACATTGTTTAATATGCAGAGTTCTTGAACATAAAAAAAATATTTCCACGCCGAAATGGAACTGTAGATCGAACGATAAACATTAAATAAAATGAAGCTATAATCTAGGTCTAGCTATTAAATTTCACATGCAATCCACATAAAGATCTGAACGTACATTTAGACTTTGGTGTTGGCAGTTCTAAGCTATGCCATTACATTTGACAGGGTTTGTAACACAAGGTCTCTTCCCTGTTGGCCTCTAAGGGTGAGTTTCGAGTAAAGTAATACTTATCTGTTAGTCTCATCCTTCTCCCTTCATAGAAGGGGCATGTTGGCTAATAACAATAATAATTTTTTTCAAAAGCGCCTCGTCCGCCCCCCCCCCCCAAAAAAAAAAAAAAAAAAAAAAAAAAAAAAAAAAAAAAAACAAACAAACAAAAAAAGCAAAAAAAAACAACCAAAAAAACAAAGAAAAACCTATCAATTCTTACGGCGTTGGGCAGTAAACGATGCGACTTTTTGTAGATATGTGATGCGACAGACAATTAGCTCGATTGAAGACTTGTCTTTTCTAAAGTTTCATAGCAGGTTTTTTCTCGATTCATCGCAATTTATTAAATTAAGTCTTATCTTCAAAAGCTATCAATGTCTCAGATAGTCTAGCCTGGTCAAAACAGTTGCTAAACATTGTCTGGTTTTTAAAACTGTTCGCTGTTCAAAAGAATCAACTTTTATGAGTGGTCTGTTGTAAGGTTTGTGTCCTCAAATAACATTCAATGCGCTTACTTTGTTTAGAGTCAAACTCCTTTTACCGTGCAATACTACCAAAGAATATACCAAGCGACCGTGATTTTTTTGTTCGTATTCAGTTAAGTTCGCTGGAAATATGCAGTCTAGATTTTAACTTATACAATTCTGACTACACAATTCTGAATACACTAGGCACCAAAGTGTACAGCCTTTTCTGATTCACACAATTGGGTATTAATATTATCAGCTTCTAAACGATAAGTACAGTTATCTGTGGTCAGACAATTTGAAACGGGTATTGAATGTAAACAGAATGAATTGGTCCGCAAGACAGCGTTTAGGAAGAATGAATCGAAGATAATTTTTTTAAATAATATATATCATTCAGGTTTCACGGTGTATGTTCTACTCTGTAAAGGTGTAACTGATCATTACAGCTTTAGGAATTCTTTGATTCCCTCAGAATTATTTTGGAGTCCCAAATATCGAAAGTAATCAACTATGTCCAGCAATGAGAGAGCTGACACTTGTCCATCATTTTGTCTAGAAGGTCCGAATAAACCTTGAAAAGAGCACTAATTTTCAGTGGTGCGTTTTTAGCTGGCTGGTAGTTTCTCTCAGACTATATACGGTATAGTTAAATGCGATTCAATTGGATGAAACCAAATCTTTCAAGAGCTTTGGAAAGAAAAGAAAAGTTACAGACTAACCTCTAGGGTTCAGAATGTTTTCATCAAGCTATCTTTTCTTGCGCAAATGTATAGTAGCGGGCAAAGTTCCTGACTCATATAATGCTATGACAGATCAGGGCAAAAAAGTTTTAAAAAATCACGGAAGTGGGTACAATTTACATGAAGAGCGAAAAGTATTATGTCTTTCTAACCAGTTTAGTTATTGCTTGGAAACAAACTAAATTGTGTTTTGACTCAATCTCATAAGGCTTACGCTTAGGTTGCAATACTGCGATATAATTGTGTCACACAGAAGTTTGACAATCAGCTTGTTTTTCTTCGGTTCACTAGGGATTATAATCTACACCTAACCTTGCGTTGCATAGTATTGATCTATTATTTTGTACGAAGTACCTCCGTCCCTTATGCAAACATATGCAACAATTTCAAGTTATTGAAAATCAACCTAGACATGGAGAACTCGGCAATAGCACTACCAGTACCCTACTCCTCCAACGCCCCCGAAAGCGTTTGGTGTAATTTAATCCTAAATTTACAACATGTTTAGTTTTTACAATCTTCAGCTTCAGGTACAAAAAAAAAGATAAGACTTGATTGTAGGCTTGTAATGGATATATTACATAAAGGTGGCACTGCAATATTATACCTTTCCAACATTGTCAGAATACTTTTAAGTCAACTTGTTGTGCCTGTTACATAAATAAAGGAAAAAAAAAGTTCATGAGCGCGCATTAAATTAAAACCTACGATTAAAACGACGAGTTTGAGCAAACAGAATATGAATCAAATTGGAACAATTAAACTATTATGCTTGTGCTATTTGCACGCGTGTAGCGTTTCTTCTATGAAATCATAAAGAAGAAGTTTCAGTTAGCGCCTAAGATACTTTCCTCACGTCGAATGGTACATATTTATTGAAAAGAGATTTTCCCCGCCCTCGGAAACGGCAGATCTCTGTGGTAATGTTTAATGTACAAGTCTCGCGCGTCACGGCACTGGCTACTTTTCATGTGTTAGAAACGATTCCAAGTGACAAGAATCGACCCACATCCAAAATTACTTCCTGAGTTCTAAAAAAAGATTTTTTATTGGCGCTGAACGTGCTGTCTGTGGCAAGCTTATCACGATGTGCCATCGATTTTGAACATCGAGAATGCTATGATAAGATGAAGACAGTTACTCCTTTTAAATGCTTCTCAGAAGAGGAGCACTTTTGAAAACACTAAAACGCCCTCCTCAAGAGTGTATTATTGAATAAAGTTAGGCCTAGCGGTGGCACTAAACAAGGCCTACCAGTGTCCAAATTGTGCTCCTCTTCTCCCTCTCATTAAAACACGGCCAAAAGCTGTTTTCGTTATGTATTTAGAGTGCATATGATGCGCATATCGAGGAGTGGTGACCACGCTTGACCAAACTACATTGTTCTGTGTCTCTTGTAACTTGGTACATGTTATTTTATATCTTTTTCCAAAGAAAAATGTTTTACCAGAGAGAAAGGTAAATGTTATGCAGAATTAAGTTTAAGAACAAAACACAACACCTGGCATGTACTAATGTTTTTACCAATGAACAGAAGCATTGAGCTGAAGGAGGTTACTGTGTTAAAGATAAAATTATTTTAAAAAAAAACGTTTTTTAGTTGACGTGGTAAAAAAATATTCTATTTCAATGATTACAATGTGTTGAAATTTGGTTCTTTCGAGGATCAGACCTAAGGTTTCGCTTAAACAAATAAACGAAGACACTCATAAAATTTAAATTAAAACCAGTTTATTAATTTCATACCTCGTACAATGGACCTAACAAGTTAACACCAAGTGAAATATAGCTCTGATAGAACATGAAAAAAATTGCGCACTTAACCTCAAGCTAAACAAAACTATGGGATGTCTGTCTCACCGAAGACCATCTAAATTCTAATGCTGTGAAGAGAATAGACAATCCGGGACGAGAGGAAGAAAAATCTCATTGTTTGTTTATCTCAGATTCTGTTTTTTTTTTAAATATCGAACAGAATCGAAAGCAAAACAAAAAAAGTCAATAGCCAGAAGAATACCTTAACAAAAAAGTCAATAGCCTGAAGAACATCTTGCCACACGTTGAGCATAGCAATGAGAGGAAAAAAAGTAATGTTATTCAGTTTAGCTGTCGACATTAAATTTAAACTCTTGACCTTTTGTGCTTTTAGATATGGAGTACCCACACATTGCCTGAATGTCTCAAGACGAAGATAAAACTTTTAAGAACAGTTATTGATTTTTTTAAAGTTCAGATAATAACACTATGTTAAGGCTATGAGTTATGGAAAAAAAAAATAAATACAATGTCGCTGAGGTCTTTGAGTGACACGAGTGTAAAGAGGTTGGTTAAAGAGCACATGTTAAAAATAAATCAGGAAGAAGAGCTTTAGTAATTATTGGCTTAGTAGTTAAACAAAATGACGTAGGTTAGAACACGAGCATAATGAAGAGCAGCCGACTTGAAGGTCGCAGGAAAAGTACAATGCCTGTGAAACTTGGGCGTACGTAGTGGGAGATGTTGGTGTAACAATGGGTGGGCAGTTCTGTAGAACGAAATTTCTGTAAGGTCTCAAATGTCAGAAATCAAATACCGTACTGTAAGTATTGATGATGATAATGATTATGATGATGATGATGATGATGATGATGATGATGATGATGATGATGATAATAATAATTATGATTATAATGATCATGAAGATGATGATGATGATGATGATGATGATGATGGTGATAATGAGGATGATAATGATGATGATGATGATGATGATGATGATGATTAGCTGTGGTGGTGATTCAAGAGTCAAACAAAAGTCTCTTGTTTGTTTTTGTTTCGTGCAAAGTGACCCTCTTCGTCTATCTCTTCCTTTCAACTGTTTGTTTCTTTGACGAATATTTAATTTTTCTTATGGCAATACTATACACTATCACATTTGACAATCCCCCCCCCCCAAACAGTAGAGAAGCTTTTTGCAATGATTCAATGTGCCTTAACATGACATAGATACTCATCGATCCGTTGCACAAAAAGTTTTACTCTACTTTTCCGGAAATGTCTGTCATCTTGATAAGGAAAAGCAATATTTACGAAACATGCGCAGGTATATAATAAACGAAACATGATCTTAGTTTTGTCCACAAGAAAAAAATCTTCACACATCTTACTTGCAAATGACTACCTTTAAATTTACCCCAACTACAGACTTGGCCCCAAATGTCCAGATTTCGGCATCGCCATCTGGGGTTGAGGATGGCGTCACCCCGTATCTTATAGTGAAGTGTACGGCAGACAAACCAATCGCAGGCACGTCTTTGTTGTCTATAATCATTTCCAGACAAGCGCTAGAGGGCAACACCCAGTCTACAGGTAAACCTTTAGATAATGATGGGTTAAGATAAGGAAGACATCGTATAGATTTTATTCATCCCGTAGCAAGTTCCTTTTTTACAGTTATATTATCACAATGAAAGACTGAAACATAGAAATAAATTACATTAAAATCTTAAACAGACAATGCCAAACTTGGCCGCAGACTGAAACACCGTCTGTGAATTTCACAACAGGCAAATCAGAAAAAAATATTTGTGCCTACATTTCAATCAATTGTATAAAGCTCTGATGACAGCACACACGCAGTGCATCAGTGTAGGCGGAAAATCTGTTCAATGTATACATTACTTACTTTTGTGTCTACTTTTTCACAATGTCTTAACTGATGACTTGGTTTGATTTTTGAACTTTAAAAATGAAAAACAACACTGTCAATCATGGTCTACAAAAACACTGTCTGTCAAATGAAAAGAGTACGTAAACAGAGTTAATCATGATATTTTGTGCACTATTTGTATTCAGAGGTATCTTAAATAAATTTGTTATTCGTTGTCCATATATAGGAGGACATTTAATCACTTAGTGCTCCCAAACATATTTGCAGCAGGTTTTATTAGGATTGATACAATTCTTTATGATGTTTCGAGGAAAACGTGTAAAATTGGCGGTTCAATGATGCCATGAAAAAAAAACCTTGAAATTTTGTCTTCATTCAAACAGCATTTGCGCGCAAAATTATTTTAATACGTATTTGAAAATTTCACAAATATAAAAAAAAGATACTGAAAGTTAATCTTTTTTTCTACATTTCAATAATCAATGACATCACAAATTTTAGTTTGATTTGTTATAATACCATATGAAAGTAAGCTAGAGGAACTAAGGGCCTTTTGAATATTAATATCTTACTTCATAAACTGGGCGTATACAAATTATACTTATTGCTGTAGCCTTTACGGGCAACGAGAAAGGCATTTCAATTGCAGCAAACATGTTGATAATAATGTAGTAAATAATGAATCCAAAGTTTAAGTCTGATTGCTGTTCTATATTTTTCACATGTGTAGAGCTAGCATCCATTAACCTCTACGATGGGGGACATGTTAGAAACATTGGTCACACTACTGCTGCTTTAACGGGAACGATTTCTGCAACGGATGCTTCCGATATTGCCATGTCTTTCAGCCGCCCCACAAGGTGAGACAAACGTAATCTATAGAATAATGGTTCTTTGACGCCACTTTAGATACCTGACATGGGTTTTTTTAGATAATTATAAAGGTGCTCCATCTTATTTTACTTAGAAATAAAGTCTGACAACGCATGTCAAGTAAGATAATCTTTCTTTAGGTGACTAAAATTTTTTTTATTGTTTTCGTTGCCCTATTTTAGCAGCAAAGACCTTTCTATATATCAAACTAGCTTTTAGATTTAACATTTTAAAAGTGATAGCCGTACACACGTGGAGATCTGGTTATTAATACATGTACGGTTTGCTCACCATTCTCAAACGTACAAACCTGATGCCTTAGAAAAAAAGCTTTTTGGCTACCTAAGTACGAGGCAAAGTGTACCATTGTAAATTATAAATGAAATACACATTTTAACGCATAAAATCGATAGACATTAGTACAGCGAGAACCTAATTATCCTGTGTTTTATCTAAATAAGAAATCGTTCCAAATGAGATTTTTTTTTAATAGATTTATGATGCAAATAATCAGACATAATTTTGATTAATCATTTTGGGCCGGGTCGTTTAACCTCTCGTACTCTTGATCGCTCCCACTGTCTCTATGTCTCTCTGTGTGTCTTCCCTGCATGTCTATATGTGTGTCCGTCTCCTTCTCTCGCCTTCTCCGTCTCTCTCACTGTCTTTGACTCCCTTTGCGTTTCCCTCTCTCTATTATATGTGTGTATATCTCTCTTTCTCTTTCTGTCTCTCTCGTCTTCTCTCTCTCTCTCTCTCTCTCTCTCTCTCTCTGTCTCTCTCTATGTGTCTGTCTCTCTACTTTTTTCTCTGTGTCCCCCTCTCTTCCCCCCCCCCCCACCCGAACCCTCTGTCTCTCACTCCCTTACTCGCCCAGGAACGAGACAGGCCTGTATGTTTGCCAGGTGAACCTGATGGATGAACTAGGTCACCCGAAGACGCTCTTCTCTGATGTTCTGGTCCAAGAGGAGATGACTCAGTTACAGCAATATACCCACACACTACAGGATCTCGGCAACCAGGTCAAGGTACGATGCTTGAATTCAAATTCAAAGTATTGATAAAAATTTTATTCACAGTAATTTTCTTATATAATAATGAGTTTCGGACCTTAATAGTTTTCCATTTCACATTTTTACTCTCTTAGTCCATCATGTGCCATGACGACAGCGTTCGATGCTGCAAGCTTCAAATTGAGAAAACGCCTTTTAAAAGAATATTTGTTCTAACCTTTATCAATAATTTGAAATGAAAATAAAGTTAAACATTTATTTCGAGTTTATAATAATATTACAAAACTTCTAGCGTTAAGAAGCTCAACAAATGCATGGTTCAAAAAAATCACCAGCCTGCCATGTGATAACTGCGACATGCAACTCAAGTGAACTAGTTTCGAGACAACCGGCCTTTGCAGTGCCCCAGCACCTTGGGCTTGGGTCATCAGCTTTACATTAATAACCGTTTTCAATTAGTCCTGGTAACTTGGTAAGAGCAGCCAGTGTAGTGCCAAGGCACTGGCTTTATCTCTAATGACATGCAGTTCTCGCTGACATCGATTCTCTTTTAGACACCGTTTCTGAAACAGATGATTTGCTGTTACTGCTCTCATATATAACAAAACAATGGAGTAACACATGAATGACGTATGGAAACTCTAAGGCAACGTTGAATGATCGGTGGTCTTTTCTAATACTCATAGTATTCCGTCACATAGTTAAACTGTGTGCTACATTCAGGACAATGTTTTGTAAACATTGTCCTGTTTTGTGAACATTAATATTAGTCTTTGAGTAAAGCGAATCAACAAAGTTATATTTTCAACATGGTATTTCATGTTATTATTCTCTTAGATATACTTTTGTGACAATGGATGATTTGAATACTTTTCTATCTAGCCTAAATTTAATATTAAAATACGAAGATCATAAGAACACCCAACTGAACCAATTATATTATGTGTGATTATAGTTATAGATAATAAACTTTCGTTAAATGTTGCTTCTCACAGATAGCTCTTTTAGAATTTCGTTTATTTATAGCTTTGAAGCAGTGTAGCAAATCACACACTGCGTTACTATATATGTGTAGCGATGACAGAAATACAGTTATTGTTCACGATAGTCTCCTTTCAATAGGACAGAGTTGCTAATGAGTCCGTACAGGAAACAAATCCAGCGAGCCAGGTCTATCCGCTGGGCATCGATACAAGGACATGCTTGAAATAGGTCAAGATTAATTAGCACCAGAAGCATGGAAGATCGTTCGATAGGCAATTGCAATGATAATTTCAGTTTCCTATAAAAGCTAGTGTTATTCAGCATCAATGTTACAAACACAGAACAACACAATGACAAAAACCACACTGTAATGAAAGGCATCAAATTCAGGTTTTATTACGTAAAATTAAAAGTGAGCGAAAAGGTTACAGCTACTTTGACATACACAAAGGCAAAGAGCTATGTATGCCGACATTTCTTAACCAAGATCTCTTATTTGAAAAAATGTTTAGTTTGTTATTAGCAAGTAACAGGAAAATGTTTAAAACTTACTTTTAACAAATGTATAAAAAGTGAAATAATAAGAAAAAAAACTTCTTTCTCATAAAAGATTTTATTTATGAGGTAATGAATTAGACCAGATGTAAGTATATTTTTCTTTACCCTAACTTGTTGCCTTGGAAAAAAAGCTATACTGATGTTTCATGTTGTAGTGGATAGGCTGACAAATTACTCGCTATCAGCTATATCGAACGGCCTGCATATTGTGAGGGCCTAGCTTTGACTCGATGCACTATATAATTAACTCGAACTCATAGGCCTAAATCATTTTGTTAATATAAGTACGAGGCAATTTATAACATTGGACTCCTCGAGTTTATCTTAACTTACTCGCTCATTTTTATTCATTTGATCTCCTAAGTTAATCTGAAATGGACAATGTGGCCTGTGCATTCGTTTACCACACAATTATCGCTCACACACTAACATAATATATACAGAAACTAAAGCGTTTCTGTTTTCTGATCTAATCGTTTTTTTTTTCAGATGCTGTTTTTTCATAAGTCTACTTTTTCTGTGGTCAGAAAAGGCAGTACGAAAACTAGCCACTCTGATCTTTAGATCTTCGCCGAAAACTCTCATCATCAAACAAAAATTATATCTCTAATAAACGCATACGTTAGGTTTTAAAATGTCCGTGTACGAGCGATAACGTCTGATAATATTGTTCCTTTGAACTTATCATGTAGATATCGAAATCCCTTTATCGACGCGTCGGATAGAGCATTTGAAATGATGAGATCATCAAGTTCACCTGAGTGTCTTTTATATTTTAGTGAGCGATAACTTTTTTTCTTTGTTAAACACTATTGCATTCTTTGACATTATGCTTGTCAGGGTGCTGTTGACTGCTGCAGCAATCTCAACGCCAAGTTAGACGACCTTGAACTTACAGCAACTCGACTAACCGATGCGCTTGAGTACGTCCAGAAGGCAGTGATGTTTGAAGTATCTGCGCTCTTTGCTGGCAGATATTACTATACGTCCAAATATGGCGTGGATGACATCAGTTCTGCTGAGGTCGTATCTGTAATATTAACTAAACTCTTTGGTATTTAACAGTCAAAGTCATTAATAGTACACACCAAGTTTCACATCCGATTTTTTTTAAATTTCGATTTCTTAAAACGTTATTTTTGCGAACATGCTAATCATAATTTCCCAAGACCAAAAAAGCTATTTCAATGTGTTTTCGAAATAAAAAGTACGACCCGTAGCACCTTATAAGTAATTTTGAAAACTATTTCTTTATAATTAATTATATCAGTTTTGCTGTACATTAATGACAAACCAACGCAACTTTGTGTTTAAAGTTATTTAATGTGCTTACCCTGCAGAGTTCCTGTGAGGTTCTTGGCGGGTATCTGGCTGAAATACAGGACGCCGGTGAATGGGCTTTTGTGAATTATGTCCTTAAAACTGGAGCTCCAAAATGGCCAAACCGGACGGCAACTTTCTTGGGCGCTCAGGACGCCAAAGCAGAGGGAAGCTGGTTTTGGACTCAAAGCAAAACTCCTCTCAAGTTTACAGCATGGGAGTAAGTTAGGAAGACTCTTAAATAACTTAAATCAACTCAGGTCCAGTTAGCTAGATGCTGCGATCTAGTAGTCAAAGATGTTGACAAATTAAGAAAAAAAAGCATTTTAGCCATGATTAATCATATCTTTACATGATCATGCACTTCAAACTATAGCGCACCCAATGTATTTGAGGTAGATATAATATCACCCAATACATCTGAATGTTAAGCTTTTTTTTCCACACTGGGTGGAAGAGTTAGACTCTTCCACCGCAGAAAATGTTCTCAAGACTTTACACAGCTCCGCCGGCAGGGCATAACACTCTTGAGCAAATCTAAATCATACATCAGAAAATTGTAGTTCAGCCTGTAGGGCGCTAAGTATTAGCATTCCACAAATTTCAAGCAATGCCTATAGTCAAGTACCATTTTAATGGTGGGTGAACCGAGAAAAGCGTGAGTAAATAGCTATCCCAAGGCAATTTCAGCATGTGTCAAACCGGCAACCAGCACATCACTAGTCCAACAAGTAAAACACAGAGCCACGCTGCCCCACCCTCCTTAATGTCTTTGTTTTTACATTTTATGCTAATAAACTTTCTAATGCCTTAACGTGTCCATCTGCACGTATAATTGACGAATATTTCTGTAAGTCTCCAATGCAGTTTTTCGTCCAATAATTTAACACAGTCATGTATGTCGCGTGTTTAGTGGCAAATTAGTGAAACTGTAAGTTTCTTGTTATAAGAATAATCCACTTCAAAGGTTTAGCACATCTTGTGAAATCAGAATTTAGCTTTCAGCTACTTGACTGAGGGAAAGGTTAATTAATAATTCTCCATCAATTTAAACTATGGTCCAATTTAAAAAAAAACAGTTTTAACCTTTCATCAAGCTAATACAACCACAGGTCTAAAGTTGCAGTAACAATAATTTGCTTCTTGGCCCGAGATGTGCTAGGTGATATAGCGATACAATGGGAATAGAATTATTTGTTCACGATTGCAATTGATTGCGCATCACCTACTTATATCACTTATGCTGAAGTAAGATATCACCAAAGTGCGTAAAATTCAATTATAAGTCTGACCTAAATCTATCCTTTGGTGCGGAATTGTGTATCAAAATGCTCTAAGAGAGTTTTATTCCAACAGCGCAATATTTTTTTCTTATCGTGCTACAGAAAAGGGTGTGCAATCTGCAAGACGGAATGCAGAAGAGATTGCATATCACAAGTTGTGACGTAGATTTAGGTCAGAATCATTAGGCCTACCTATGCTGTTTTCGTGCCCGTCAAAGCAAACCTCTGATGAATTTTTAAAGCTGCAAATTCTGATTAGAGCTGAAAGTAGGATTTAAAGGGCTTTAAAAAAGTGAAAATGGCTGTACACAAGCCATACACAATGAAGTTTTTTTTAAAATTCGTATTTGCAGTTTTCAATTAAGTTCGGTTTAAATACGGACTCAAAGTCATTTTGAATATGAAGATAAAGAAAATAAAACACAAGCCTTTTCACTGGTACTTTGCCCTACTAACGAATTTCGGCAAAGGCCTCGTTTTACTCTTGACCGCCCATGACTTGTTTTAGTTCTAATACATGTGTTTTTTGGTACAATATTAATTTCTTGCCTTGCAAAAAAAATTGTATTTATACATTAAGTACACTTTTTGGGAAAAGCGATGGGTTTAAGATTGTTTGACACGGCAATACCTTATTATCTAGGACGTGATAATTTCTTGGCTATACATTTACTCGCTTTAGCTTTTAAAAACCATGCCAATCTTGTTTTCTTAAAAAAATTAATGTTTTAAATACAAATATCCTCAATGTCAAGGTCGGGTTTCCCTGATGACGTGAACCACACCAAGAACTGTTTAGGAGCCTCGTTTACAGCCGGGCGAGGGACGTTCTCCTGGAATGACGTACCCTGTGACGTCAACATGCAGACGTCAGCATCGCCAGTGTCAACTGTGGGTTTTCTTTGTGAAGTCCCGATCTAGAGAGAGACACACGCGAAAAACTGTTCAACCACGCTCTATCAGTGGTGATACGGAAATATAACAATTTAGTGGTGTTTGCTTCTTTGAATAAAATATTTTCTACTACTGCCTCATTTGAAGTCCTTAAATAATAAAAAAAATTACAGGCAAGAGAAGTGCTGAAAGAAGGCTTGTATTAAAAAAATTTGTATTGGTGAAGAAAATGTTTTTAGGCAAGAAAAACAATGTAGCTAATAGGGATAGAGGAAAACCCTAAATACTATAAGCTCTTATTCTTATCTTACGTAAATTAATAAGTTGTAATTATTAAGTATAATGTACGTTGTGAGCCGCTGCCAATGCGAGAAATGAATTTTATTGATCTTTTGTTGACGGTATTAAAAACTGCTTTGTTCGCACCAAAAGCAAAATAAGATTGATGTTTCTCTCCTAGCTTGATACTGCCCTTAATTGAAACCTAGCAGAGTAATATATCTCGTAAAGCTTGCTTAACGCTTAAGACTTTTTATGTTGTCTTATTCACAATAAAATGTCAGAATAGAAAGGAATTAGGTCTGATAACATTGAGTAGCAAATTTAAAAAAAAACGTATGTTTTTAAAAATTGGTAAGTCGATTATTTACTGGATTCAGTTCAAGATATTACTTCCGGAAAAATCGATACGAGAAGAACTCAATCGATTGTACCCGCTTTGTCGGAAAACTGATGCATTATTATTTACTTATTCCTTTTATCGTATTTAAACTTCAGTTAAGAATTGAAAGCTTTTCGCCAAACATTTACAAGTATTCGGTTTGATAACGATAATCATTTATTTCCTACTTTGTTTTGTCTGAGAGAAGACTGTCTTTCTCTAGTTAAATATACGAGTCGCGTAAATTTATGTTTTAGGAAATTAGGTGTTTGTGCTTTTTTCCACGGGCTCTGGTTAAGACTTCTTAAATTCTATTAGAAAGATTACGTTGTGTCTTAGTTGATGCAATATTCAATATTCAAACATTTGAAAAACCTGTTCAATACCTAATCGTGGAGTTATAGAAGCAAATTGACTTGACTACTTCAAAAGAAATAGAGTTACATTAGAGAGTACATTATTGTTACACAAGCTGAAAAAACTGGACTTTAAAACAGAATTAGTTAGCAATGGTACCATGAAAAAAAACTGTTACACCAGCTGGTGCTGGTGTTAAGCAGTATGAAATTCAAAAAAAAAGAAATTAGTCAGCCAAAAGAATTAAGATTAATACAAGTCTGCGAAGTGGAAGAAATCAGAAAGAGTCTCACAGAAGCTAAAGTTGAGAATAAACAACTGCGACGATGTTCGAGAAAACGTAACGTTAGATGTAGAGAGTTTGGGATAAGGAATGAGGGCAGATTGGAGAGACTAGAAAAGGCAGATGAGCTAGTAAAAAATATGTCAAAATAGAAACTAAGCCTCAATTATGACACAAATTTAGACAAAGCCCATCTTGTGGCAAAATTTAGTTGGAGGGCAGATAGAGGGATTATAGTAAGATTCGAATCGCACTCATCAGCAGAATGCGTGTTTCAATAGCTTTGTTATGCAGGTGTCATAGATATTTGGGAAACTTTTAAACTCCAGAACACATTTCTATAAAGTAAAGCGACTATTTAAAAAGGGTTGCCCAAGACATCATGTTATAAAACTATGGAACAAAATGTAGAAGGAAAATGCATCATTGTTTATTCTAATAATTGTTTTGATTTCCTAATAGAAACTGCGAGAAAAAGATTTTCAAATTACAAAATACCGTTGCGATGTATAATTTTGAGAACAGTCGAAAATGCCTCTAAAAGTCCAACCATCGAGAATTTCATTTACGTTTTTCTGTTCGCCTTAAGGCAAAATATCGATAGTTTGACGTAAAAGACAGGCACATCTCAATAGATACCCCAGCATGAGCTCGGGAATCACCATCGATCATGCTTTGTTCAGAGGTTGTTCACAACTTTCACCCTGATTTCCCTACATACCCGTCAATTTTCACCAACATAGCTGATGAGTTCGCACTTCAGAAAAATTAAACTAAAACGTTAACTGTAGGCCTACATCACGTCACTGCTCCTAGCGCAACGCCCCGCAAACATCCCCCCTCCCCTCCCCCGATCTGAAGGGAGAATAATTATGCTGGTGTGTATTACATCTATGTAAGCCTCTGTTATAACAGAATAGATTATTAAAACAGAGGCATCACGTGAAATCAACACAGCCTTGATTTGGAAATGGCTTACAGTTTTCTCAAATACTCTATTTTAGATTAAAATATTATCAAGTTTTCAATTAGGAAATAGTGTGTGGGAGACAATTATTTCATTTTAAGCCGACATATTTTGCAAAACGCTGCAGATTCAGGAAGTGGTTAAAAACCGATTCTATGTTGGTAGGTAGAATAATACAACATTCCAGGATCGTGCACCAAAGTCTGGCAATTTTATGGTACATCTTAGAGATTTTCAATTTTCTTAGTTTTCTGACTCGCAAAAAAAAGTTAACGCCTCTGTCAGTAGTAAGGAATGAGGAAAGCATTTTTGCGGACGTCACACCGCTCAACCAGAACGCCGGGGCAGAATCAAGGTAGGGATTCTAGCAGCAGGCTTAGAAATTTTTCAGGGCCGGCAGAAAAGGGGAATTGGAGAGGTGACAAAGAAGTACAATCAGAGAAGTAAAGACAGACAGACAGACAGACAGAGAGAAAGACAGAAAGACAGACATCAACAGAGAGAAACAGAAAGATAGACAGGCAGACAGAGAGAGAGAAAGAGAGAACAAAAAAGAAACAAAGAGAGAGAGAGAGAGAGAGAGAGAGAGAGAGAGAGGGGGGGGGGGAGGTAATGACTAAACAAATCATATCCTATTGTACATTAAAAAATATTTTGCTACGGGTTCGGAAAACGGTTAAAATCTCCAAATTTTTGTGTCGACAGGTAGGGTAATGCATCATTTATGAACCAAAATCTCATCATTTGGAGTTTAAATCACGAAGAAATGAATTTTTTTTTCATTTTTGAATTTTTTTTGCTTTACACGCTTATTAGCGCATGTCGAGCTAAAGAACAAAATATTGACCTAGATAAGGTCCACTGGGGAGAGATGTTTTTTCAAACGTCAGTGAGCTATGACGTCATGTCTAACTCCTCCGCGAGCCAAGTAGATGTACATATCCGTCAGCAGTATATTTATTGTAGGAGAATAATTACGAACCTATACTAAGCTGTTTTCAATCCACATGCCGGTATAAAGTAAAATCCTGCTGTAGAATCTAGATCTATAATGTTATCAAGGTTGTTTTTACAGCAGAAAGTTATGTTTAGGGCCAAAAGAGAAGGTATCAGAAAAAAGACAGACGTAAACAAACACAAATCTAGGTCGAGATTCTAGAGGTAGAATTAAAAACTGAATAGGGCCAGCAGAGAGAGGGCCAAAGGGGACAGACGCCCACCACACGCCTGAACACAAGCCAGACTACGGCATGCGTTGCATTAGAAATAAAGTGTGAGAAGAACGTAGCATAAAACTGCAAAATATTGTGAGTGGGGCTATAACTCTCCAAGCACCCCCCACACAATCGTGTCCTTTGTTACATGGTATTCAATCTACTGTCTGGTTGGCGATTTAACCATTTTTGCTTTACGACTTTTTAAATATAACAAGCCCCCCTCAACCCCCCCTCCCTGTTTTTTTTCTCTCGATGTTGAATGTCACAACTCTTTTCTTGTTCCCACCCTCCTACCTTCTTCAACTACATTGAGCATGGTTTTTTTCTAATGTTATATGTTACTGCACTTGTGAATATATTAGGAGCTAGAGGTTTTTTCTTATCAAAGATTGCGTCCTACAATTTGAACACCAACTATTAACGCTAGAGAATTAGTTTGTTTTTTAAGAAAGTTTGGGGACAACGGATAATCCCATTATGTCTTCATATACAATGTGTTCTTGTCTTTAGTTCAAATCCGGAAATGTTTTATATCTCCATTGTGTTATTTCTTTCATCCTGATGAGGGCATTAAGATAAACCCGAAACGTTTTTATATATAATCTTAGGTTGTATTGTTTTTTTCTTGTTTCAATGATCTGCTTTTTTAAAATAAATTTATTTAAATCGTAAAGATTTACATGCATTCTTTTTGGATTCTTCTCTACTTCATAGATATACTCCAAGTGTTTTGAATTCTCTCTCTTAATATTTAGAGAGAGAGAGAGAGAGAGAGAGAGAGAGAGAGACAGAGACAGAGACAGAGACAGACAGACAGAGAGAACCAGAGAGACAGAGAGAGAGAAAGAGAGAGAGAGACAGAGAGAGAGAGAACCTTACGTTTGCAACAACAGGGAAATACTGATTGAAACGTGTGATTCAGGCAAGGAGAAACTATAATGAGAAGCCCAAGAAAGAGATAACAATGTACGATTTTTTTTGTATTCTTTCTAGACTACAAGAGAGGGAAAAGGGTGGGAAACAGTTAGAGATTTCGAGGGGAGGAGGGGGGGGGCGGGTCACTAAAATGAAAAAAATTGGAGTGGGGTGAGAAAGAAAGACAGATAGACAGAGAGTACAAGGAGGTGGCAGAAAGAGATCACGGAAGGGAGAAATAAAGTTGTTGGTATCAAGTTTGATGAAGTCGGTGGTATCTGCTACATGTACCCAATCAATCACCGATGCGAGGCACCGGCTGCCATAAATAGTTTTACAAGTAATTTATAAAAGAATAAAGGATAGTTTTCGTCTGAATTAAATAAAAAAATCAGTAAAGATCTGGGCGATAAACTTTGGCTAGACTATAGCCACTAATGCTGTTAACAAAGCACTCTCAATGAACTGTCAATTCTTAAGCTTCTTGGAATTATCTTAGATCCTACCAAGTATTATCGATGTTGAGAGAAAAACAGCGTCAAGTTGCTATGAGTCGCCCATATTTCACCTCATACCTGGGCAGCACTTTCTTGGCAGTCTTGCAATGACCATTACTAGCCATAGCTATTAATTCTACCTATTTTTAGGTTCCACATGAAGCTTGTTCGTGAGGAGACTGGGGATCGGAGAGTGTGACAATTATTATAGATTTTAATAGCGGCAAAACCTGCTTGACATGCACGAGTGTGTGTGTGTGCTTGGGACGAGGGTGTCTTCACTTCTTTGTTAAGAAGGTTGATACACAGTTTTTTCTTTCAGAAAACAAAGTTGGACCTAGTGTGTTGTTGCTAGCAAACTAAAGGAAGAAGATGGTAATGAGAATGTAAGGGCAATGAAAAGAAACTGTGAACATACATGTAATCTGAAACACGCAGTAAAACTACAGTGAACAACTCGGACAAATATCAGCGCAGAGTGCCATGCCTCTCAATCCCCCCCCCCTACCCTTTTTTGCTTCGTTTGTACTTGAAGCACCACAAAAAAACCTGCTCGTGTGGAAAGCTCTCTATTATGCAAGACTAAGTTAAGTAGATCATCTCTGCCGAAGGAAAGACAATGGACAAAATACGGTCAGTAGAAGCTCCTGTTACTGACGGAAATTTCACTTTGTGGATTTCATTTCTCTAACAGTCTAAGCAATATTTATTGATTGCGCGCTTTGTGATAAAGCTTTCACCGAAATGATGCGAGTCCGGATTGATTACCTCAATATGGGCTTGATGTCAACGTAATGAGATATCTGTCGCCACACGTCTCGAGAAATCATCGGGAAATAATTAACTTGACAAGATATCATTAACGTTAGTTGCTGGTGTGGTATTGATTATTCTATGCGATTCTCTGCGTCATCCAACAGTCACTACAGACTTTAAGCAGCAACGCGTGAGTATGACGCGAACGTCTGTGGGTCTATTTTTAGAAACTGGTTTCATTATTTTTATTGTTTCCTCAATCTGCTTTCCCGATTTTCACGTACGCGTAGTGAGACACGGTGCGTGTGCTAAAGGTCT